>APFE030368722.1:96923-135258 GCA_000404065.3 Pinus taeda
AAATGTATAAGCCTGAAAACCAATCACTGATTGGCAGTCTTATACATAAAATGTAGAGTGAAAATCAGGGACACCTGAAATTCTATATTTTCCAAAAAAAAAAATTCTCTTTCTTTCCCATTTCCACTTTACTTCATTTCCATCCCACTCCATTTCATTTTCATTTCACTCCACTCAACTTCATCTCACTCCATTTCATCCATTTCATCAATAAAAGTCTTTTTCATGGCCATTTCCATTGAGATAGTTATTATCTAACTATCTCTATTCAGCCAAGTGGTTGCTGTGCCAGTTCCCGCAGCTGGAATTAGTTTCCGCAGCCAGAAGCAGTTTCCGCAGCCACCACTCTGTTTTTCAAATTTACAGTCAAGAGGTTAGTGCAATAATCATGAAAATGCAGGTATGACTAAGCATATGCTATGAATACATGTACATGGAGCATCTATAGACATCAATAAGGAACAATTGATTAAGGGCTAATGGACAACAAAAGACAAGGATTCCAAGGTATGAGCAAAAATTTCTTTCAAATAGCAATCGAAGGCACAATTTGCATAGTTATTAAACCTTAAAGCTCACTATGTGCAATGATTACTACAATAGCTCCACTACCATTCCACGACCTTACTTCATGAACCATACATTTATTCCCTAAACGGTCTCATGACTAATTTTCGGGTTTAACTCATAGATGGCTGCACTTTCACACTCCACTTGTACTCATGAGATGTGACCTATTTATTTACGGCTCCTCTCCACCATACTTTGTGCATCCATTTCATCAACGTGTAACATCTCTTACGCAACCGTTCAGTTCAAAAATTCTGACTCCACTTCACTACCCTACCATTTTGTTAAAGCCACACCTCATTCGCATACGTTTCCATTCCATTTTGTGAACTCACCTCAGCTGCTCATCCTCTGTTTCTGCTTACAGTTCTGGAACACTCCCGTTACCTGTATCCATCTTCCATTTTCAGCCACTGTTCTTCCATAAACCTTGCAACCTAGCCATCTTACCTCTGTTAAACCCTCATACGCAGTTGAATTTCAATTGAATTCCAAACATAGGAAAGGATGGGACGGTTACTGAGGGCAGAGTCGGAAGGGCCTAAGTTCTTAGAAGGATACCCTCAGGTAAAAGATTTTCTGAAGAAGGCTAAATGGCTCTGCTTCATTCAAAAATTTAAGGGCCACAATAAGGAAGTAACAAAATCCTTTGCAAGGTCTTTCAACGACCAGGTGGTGGAGATTGGAGACCTTAAGTTCACGGTCACTGAAGCCTCAATCGCAGCTGCTACAGACTTGCCCCAAGAAGGTGAGCGTTAGTTTAAAAACAAAAGTTTGGACGAGCAGGCATGGAGAATTATATTACGTAACCCAGGTATGGACGTTACTGTATTCACAAAAGGAATTCTTGTTCATGCATTAAAAGAAGGATGGGCCAGCTTACTGTTAATCATTCAAAATTTTATCACTTGTGAAGGCCGGTTTGGGGCAATGTACATGTATCATACTAGGCTATTGATGAACTTCTTAGAGAACCAAACTCTTAATCTGCCCTATTTCTTATTGTTGAGCTTGAAAAAAATGAGCACCACAGTCCAAAAGAACATAGGAGACATAGAACCTCATTTATATCATCATGGACTTGTGAGGATTCTAATTGAAGATCAATTGAAGAAAAACAAAGAGACTTGGGAACGGTTTCTAGTAAAAAACTACTTTCAAGAGCCATCTGAGGCACCTGAAAGCAGTACACCAAAGGCACCAAGAAGGAGTAGGAGAAAAGAAAAAAGTGTCATAATCCAAGACTCTCCTATTGGCAAAACTAAGGAAGTTGGTCAAAAAGAGGAGGAAAGAACTAAGGACAGAAAACAGAGAAAATTGAAGGGAAAAAAAAAACTTAGAAGATGTTTACCAATCACCAGAGCCATCTGTAGAGGAAGACTATCAAGTGTTATTTGAGAGACTAGTGCATCTTCAAAAGCAAGCTGCCACAGCTAAGAAGAAAGAAAAAGGAAAACAAAGCATGGAAGAAGAAAGTACTAGCCCACAGTACTTAAGAAGAATTAGCAGACTCAGAGGAAAGTGGAGGAAAACACAAGTAAAAGGACCCCACTTCATCGACTTGGGTGAGGAAACACCCGAGAAACCTCCAGCTGGCTGTATTCCACCTCAACCTCTGCCAAATATTGGAGCCAGTCCTCCAGATGTTGATGTAAGTCCTTCTCGGCCAGAATTAGAAGACAGTCCTCCTCCTCAACAAGACTTTGAAGCCAGCCCAAGGAAAACACCTGAAATAGATCCAAGACAGCAAGAGGTGTATGAATACCTCGAATCCTTAGAGAAGACAGTTGCAGGCCCGAGCACATCATCCACTTTGCCTCACATAGCACAAGATGCACAAGTCCAATCCTTGAAACAAGAAGTGTTTGAACTGGAGGTTTTAAACAGGCATATTAAACAAGAAAATGAAGCATTAAATGAGCAAAGCAAAGTGGAAAAAATCATTCATGATAATACTATGATACATATGGGACTATGGCAGAAAAACAAGAAATTAAAGAAATAGTGCAGAAAGTTGAGCAGGGAATTAATCAATCTCAAATTTATATGTTTGATAAGGAAACCCAAGATGGTGGTAGCACCAAGAAAGAAGAAAAGAGGATTGGATGTACTAGCAGAGGCCTCAGAATACATAGATTAAAGGGGCATGACTAAAATTTTGGTTGCATGAGGACATGCAACACCTTCACAGTGGGGGTATGTTGAGTCCCAAACTTACATCTTCCCTATATACCTTTTTAGCCTTTTTTTCTAATTGCCTGAACCTCCAAGCTATCAAATCATTACATATTAGTTTAAAAAGAGAATATAAAATGGTTTCCTAACTATGTCTTGTGACTGTTGTTTGATTTAGATTTTTGCTCAGTCAGCTCCGGAATCTTGTCACTTTCCACAGCAAGCTCAACTTTCCACAACCTTTTTGTTGAAGTCTATGTTGCGGGTGTCTACTCGAGAATCTGACCACATGGGCAAGCAGCAAATGATGTGGACATGGAACGTGTCCCCTTGGTTCAGCCGAATCACTCACAGAAGACCATGGTCAAATCCAGTCAAGCGGTGGTCAACACTTGAGTTTTGCGGTGGCAGGACTCTATTTTCCATCACGAGGAGAATTGCGTGGCAAGTTCCCAAATCCCAGGAGGCATGCTAACACCTGTGGACTTCGAACCAAATCTAACAGCCACCCTCCTTGGATTTAATTCTCATGACTACCATACTGCCAAATCTCCGGACATGGTCATTTACGTGTCTGTTTACCAGCACAGATCTTAGGAATTAGTTATGTTATTTCCTGTTATAAATAAAGCATCCTCGTATGCATATAAAACTAGTTTTTGATATGTAATATTGACTGTTTTACGAGCCACTGTGTCGTGACTTAATCCTTATGTTATGACTGTATTTCAATATATGAGAAGACACTGCTTTTAAGTTCAAATCCGTGATTGATTTCTGATTGGCCGAGGTTGCAGAGGGCCCCTCTACACCAAGGTTCTGTAGTTATTGTACAGTTTCATGCTTTCTTCATTTCTGTTCTTGATGCCATAATCGGTTGCTTGTACATATTACACTACTTATAGTATTCATGTTGATTGTTGTCCATAGTTTCTTTTTCTAATGACTATCAACTGATCATTGTTTTCATTTCAGGTTCTAATAGATAGCCCGGGAAAATGCACGTAGCTTTTTGATGACTAATGACATGATGGAATTATCTTGTCCTTCTGTTGATTTGTTTTCTTAGTTCTAATTCCAACACTGTTTATTTCTTTCAGTTTTGCTTTGTTCATTTACTTTTCTGCAAGATAGATATTAGACTATTCATATCATTTTCAGTTACCTCCTATAGCCAGAGCGAGTCGAATGGTGAGGGATTGAAGTATAGGTGTATAGTTTTGATATTAGTTTATTTGTTTTTGCAAGTTAGTGATTAGATTACTCATGTGATTTTCAGTTACCTCCTATAGCCAGAGCGAGTCGAATGGTGAGGGATTGTAGTATGAATGCATAGTTTAATCTTAGTTTCATTTTATGCAATTTAGATATCAGATTACTCAATTTGTTTATGATTACCTCCTATAGCTAGAGCGAGTCGAATGGTGAGGGGTCATAATATGAGTTGATGTAATATGATTTAGTTTACTTTGCTTACAGTTTTTGAATTGCTTTGATTTCAGTTTTCTTTTTATACAACAGCAAGGATACTGGGTTTCATAGTCACTAGCTCACTGCTTGGTTTAATTAGATTTTAGGTACATTTTTATTTTCTCTTAGTAATTGATTTCATCATTGCAAGTTTGAAAACCTTTTTGAAAACCTTGAAGTTTGGAAATTATTTTAAAGGCCACCATTGCCTTGAATACTTATATCCATACTTGATTTTTAGAATTGCCATCTCACATTAGGGAATTAACAAGAAGATAAACCCAAAAACAAACCAAAAATAAAAAACGACAAAGAAGTAAGAAATCAGTTATCTTGCATATATAGTGCACTTCACTTCAGCAGTTTACGACTCCCGGATTGACAATTTATATAGAAATTTAGGACACACTAAATTGACCAAACAGGTTGCACTAGGCTCCCGCTCCACTCCAAAAATACTATCATAGTGTTTTTACTTTTCATTTGTTTTTTCCTTGTTTTAATTATTGTCTTCAAACAGAGTTTACAAAGAAGTGGAAATGAATTTTTCAAAACCAAAAGAGGTTTTTTTGGGAACGAGATATTTAAAAAATATATCTCTTAGTTTTTACACAGATATCACAGTTTGGGAGATACAAAGGAATATTTACAGCTCATTTTTCCAGATTTAAATATTAAATGATTTCTTGTTTTAGTCATTAAATTTTATTGTGATTTGTGAGAAGGTGAAAGATGCTTTTGTTGGGAATTGGCTGATTTACAAAAACCTCTTTAAGATTTTAAACAGGTGTCATGGTTTGGAAGATTCAAATAACTCTTTAAATCTTATTTTTCAGGAATTCGCCAAAAAAAAAAAAAAAAAAAAAAAAAAAAAAAAAAAATCTATTTTTACAATCTTTCCCAGATTTTAAGGAAACACTTGAAGGGCAGTTGACATATTCTTTGGCACCAAATCAACTCCATATAAGAAAAATATCATATCAAAAATTCAAGGGTAGAAAAAATTGAAAAATAGGAAGAGAGAAGAAAATACAATCTTGTTAATGTTAGTGATAATTTAAACTTGAGATTGTTGTTCGTTTCCAAGATGTGCAAATCCATAGATGGTGTTATTGAAGGCTTTAATGCAAGAGATTTTAACATTACAACATACAGATAAGAACAAATGTAAACAAAATCATCCTGCACATCATTCATACGATGTAAGTATCTTATTAAAAGGATAAAGTATCCTATTACTATCATACCCCGTTTAGTTGGTAGGAGATGATATGTCCTTTTGATGATGGAGGAAAACCAATTTCTTGAACTCAAAAACCTTCCCTCCCTCACAGAAAAAGGCTCTGCACTTGCCAGGGTTTGAAATAATTAACTATATGCAATGTGAAGCCTTGATCATAGATAGATGGATCATCCAACTAACTTTGGTACATATAGAAAAGGTAATATAATAAATGAGATTAGCATGATGGAAATATAGATTTTATTATAATGAGGTTTATCATCTCAACAACACATCTGACTCGATGTTGTATCTTGTCTTGTCAGTCCTTCGATTCCGTACTACTCACTAGCTACCCCTTAGTCCTTCAAAGGAAAACAAATAGAGATTCCAAGAGGGATGGCACCTAACACTGCTGTAAGTTACTTCTGTAGCATGTACACAGGCTGATCCAATCTGCTCTCTGGGTAGGCCTAATTCCTGAGCTCCAAATTGCCAGGCTAGCAGTCACCTTTGTCCATCAAGGTGTTTCACTTCGGCACCAATCTTCACCCAACATTTAACTCCTCTTCGTTACTTCAAGATAGCTCATATATGGCTAGTTTGGGCTCTCAACACGCTACCCTCCACCAAACCAATGATTCCCAATACTACATTGCAATATTTGCACAATGAAGGCTCATGGTCACCTAATCACGCCTCTAAATTGGCTCCCACAGGCTTCCCAATACTCAGATCCAAATTTGACCCAAAATCATGGATCCAACACCTCAAAAACGCATCTCACCTCATTGTTTGAGGTCCTATTTGACTACAACAATTTTGGGTCTAGTTAGGGCACTCTTAGCCCTGTTGGCATGTGGCCCAAAATGGATACAAAACACTCCCAAAGTCTTCAAAATATTCTTAAGGATAATTCAAATAGCAAAATCAATTACATGCCAAAGCCCTTGGAAGGGTGGAAAATCACTATCGAGAGGCAAAAACACATAAAAACAGTGAAAAAACCAAGTATCAAAGGCATAGACAGTGAGATGCACAACAGTCGTCAAATCTGGCTGATCAACGGTCCAGATTTGATCGCAATCGGCGAAGGCAATCGGCAGATTGGGGATGGACCGTATGGAACTTGCGATGGCGATCAGCGACTCAACGTGGACCGTCGATCAAGCGCGCAGATCGACAGCCCACGTCGCATCGCAGGATCGCTATCGAAAAACACAAGGAGCGCTCACCACGGGCCCGGGGCATGAGAAATATGCGATTGCGATCAATCGCATCAGCAGATCACAATCAGGGAAACATTATGGAGCAGGACCAAAGTGACTTGCGATATGTGATAAGATCCGGACCCGAAAGGGTTTGTGAAGGGAAATGCATAAAATTTGAGATCCACAAGAAAGGCATTTTTAATGTATCTTCACGTATTTCATTATTTAACGAAATACAAACAGTAGCACCAATGCGATAAGACCCAGACCCGAAAGGGTTTGTGAAGAGATATATATAATATTTGAAGTGCAGAGGGAGTTATTTTCATGTTATTTTCATGATTTTTGTATTTCTAAAATACAAAAAAAAAATACACAGGGACAAGCCATGTGCGACATGCGATAACGACTTAGAGGGTGGACCTAATAGAGGAATAGACAATGTTTAAGGACTTTTGAAGTCCAAAATAAACAGAGCTTGGAGGGATTTCTCATTGTTGCAGTGTTTTCTATGTAAAATAGAAAACAATCATTGTTAGCATTTGAAAGGATTTCAAAAGGCCCACAGACCCATTCCATCACATAACAAAGGCCGAGAGACAGAGACAAAAGGCCAGAAGGGGAAAGGCAACAGCGCAACACAGAAAAACCAACAGAAGGGATCATGGAGCATCGCTAACACGAGCGAACTCCCTGACAGCGCAGTAAACTACCAGAATGCAGTTACTCGGTTGTTAAAAGAAGAAACCTTCGAGCCCATGCTTGCCCAGTCATGTCACCAGACAGTTAAAAAGACAGAAAGGATATATTAAGATCTCTCGAGTCTCAGAAGGCTTGAGAGCATTGTAAAAGGCCTATAAGTATGTGAAAGTTCAAAGTAACAAGGGTTCGACTTTTGGAGACTGTGGATACTCTGCTACTCTAGCTTCTCATCTTCATTCTAGCAATATAAGCTTCTTTTGATGTTACATGTTCAATTCCCATTTTCTCTTTTGTTCTAAGCTTGCACTTGAATAGGTTATTCATGTTTTCTTTTGTGTCTAATCCTAGATAACTGTCATCTTATCTCTGCGTTGATAAATTAGATTTGCAAGCTTTATTTACTTCCTGTAGCTAGCCTGTCATATGTGTTTATGTATGAATCTTTTGGTACAATCAGTATTCTCCATCTATCCATTGAATCTATAAACTATTGAGCATTAGTGGTCTAAAGCCTTGTAAAGTTGAGGGTGTTCATGCACGTCTTGAGTGAAAACAGAGTTGAAACAGTCATTTGACTTGATCCAAACCATCATCCATTCCAATAGTTCAGAGAACAATATTGAAGATTTATATGTTACCAGGCATCTCCAAGCTACAACCTAGGAGATCTTCCTGGAGTGATAACATAATTGGCATCATTGCCGAGGAGAGGAGACTAAAGTTCAACTTCCCTGGGAGACGATACAGATCTAGCTTTGATGATAGAAAAAGTTTGGGCACTTTTTTGGTTGTAATCATCTATTTGGTGACTCTACTGAAGGACAGCTCTTGACGACTCCACTTCATAGTTCTGGCTCAGTTTGTGAGGCATACTCAAAGAAGTCCTCAGAAGTCACAAGCTAACCCAGTACCTGACCTTAAAAAAATCATCAAAGAGAGAAAGGTATTGCAGAAAGGAGCATCAGGTTTAGGTGAATCTAAACAATATTCTATATCTCTTCAAGAAAATCCTATAATAGAACAAATACATGTTGAGAGTATAGCATCTAATACTAGCAATGAAGAAAAAATCTCAAAGATTCATAAAGCTCCTTACTCTTTAGGTTCTCCTTTTGTTGTAGGCCCAATGGAAGCCTCACCTCCTATCTATCAGACTCCTCTAGTCTTGCCCACTCCTTCGAATGCCATGCCTACTAGAGAATATCAGAAGTATAGGCCTAAGTTCACCGAGACTGAAGATGTTACAGCTGAAGAACATCTTGAATCATTCTGTAGCTAAGTTGATAACTTGGACATTAGTGAACATGATGTGCGAACGAGAGCCTTTGTCCAAAGCCTAGATGGAGAGGCTAGAAAATGGTTCAGAGAACTGACCCCGAGATCTATAGCAGATAGTGAGGCTTTAGATGATGCATTCCTAAAGCACTGGGGGGATAAGAAGGATCTACTCTACTACCACACCAAGTTTGGGAACTTAAAGAGGGAAAATGGTGAGTTTTTGTCTAATTTCAATAAGAGATTTAACTGCATGTACAACAAAATACCATCTGAAGTAAAACCCATCACTACCTCTGCTAAACTCACATATGCCAGTGCCTTTAATTCCGACTTTTGTCTACTGTTGAGGGAGAGGTGATGTGCTACTTTCGTTGATATGCAGGATGCAGCCTTGGAAGTAGAATCAAACATCATGGCTGCAGATAAGCTCAAGGGGAATGTTGATAGAAGGAGACAGAGGGGTGAATATTCATCATCTTCAGATCCCAAGATAAATCAAATGACCAAGATGATAGAGTCTTTAGCCTATGAAATCTCCAAATTAAAGGTTGAGCAGCACCTTGGGAAAGGAAGAGTCCCCAATACCTTTGCTCCTAGAAATCCAAATCCAAATCCAAATCCATATAGAAGAGCTAATGAGCAATTGCAGATTTTGCAAAGAAGCAAAGATGCTAATGAAGACCAAAGGGTGAAGACCCCTTTCCAGAACGTAGTCATGGAAGAAGAACAGTTGGAAGAAGATGATGAGATCCATTGTTTGGAAGACAAAGGCGGTGCCTCCTTTTTGACCTCAGCTGCTTATGAAAAGTCATTATTCAATGACCAGATCAACCAAGAACGGGATGGTGAAGCTGTTCTACAAACTAAAGATCAACATAGATATAATCCAAGGTCGAAGATGAATAATTCCAAGGAAACTCTTGTTCAAAGAGCTATTGTCCCTTCAGTACAGCAAGCTAATAAGTAGAGGCGACCAGCAGTTGATCCCATCATCCTCAAAGCTCCAGCTCATGAGGTAAGAGGCCTTGACAAGTCTCCTTCTCCTTTTTGTTTTCAATCATAAATTCAGAAGCTAAGAATACCTATACCTCTGATTGAACTAGCGAAGAATGAATCCTTCAAGAGATCTATCCTTGAGGCCCTTGAACGTAATACCGTCCAAGACTCCACCGACTATGTAAATCTGCAAAATGACAAACCAACGGTTGTTCTCAGCCCAGTGATTGAAAATTGTGAAGACAGCTCCGCATCATTCTATGTCTCTCTGACTATTCATGATAAAATCCTTCACAACTACCTTCTAAACAATGGAGCCAGCCATAATCTAATGCCCAAGGCTGTCATGGATGAGTTGGGTCTTGACATTACCAAGCCTTATCATGACCTGTTTTCTTTGACTCTAGAAAAGTAAAATGTTTGGGATTAATCAAAGACCTAGCCATCACCTTGTCTCAGCTACTCATGAAGAGCATGATGATGGATATTTTAGTAGCAGATGTACCCCCCAAGTTTGGCATGTTGCTTTCCAAAGGCTGGATCAAGAGATTAGGCAGGACATTGCAAAATGATTTGTCCTATGCGACTGTCCCAGGTTTTGGAGGTGAGAGTAAGAGATTATACATAGAGGCTCAATTGGCTTATATCATCAGTGATGAGAAGAATCCCACTAATCATCCCATCTATGTTGTCAACACTGATTTTGGAGGCTGTAATATTCAGATTGAAGAATCCTAGTTGGCCTCCACGCAGCTTAAGAAACCAGTTTGCCAGATCACAGAGGAAGAATGCCCACAAATTTGGGACATGTTCTTTGATGGAGCTTGCTCTAAGGAAGATGTAGGTGCAGGTGTATTCCTTGTGTCCCCCACGCAGGAATGCATTCATTTGTCTTTCAAATTAACTTTTTAGGTCACAAATAACATAGCAGAGTACGAAGCCTTGATATCGGGCTTAAACGCTGCTAAAGAAATGGGCATCAAAGGTCTAAAAGTGTTTGGAGACGAAGACCTTATCATTCAATAGGTTAACAATACTTTCCAAGCAAAGCATCCAAGGCTGGAAGCTTACAGAGATGAGGTATGGAAGCTCAAGGGCTCTTGTAATGTTTTTAGCATTTCTTACATCCCGACAATGAAGAACCATCTTGTTGATTCCCTTGTTGTCTCTACTATCACGTTTATTCCTCCTTTGCCTCCTAAGTTGACTTATGAAGTTCAGGTGAAATATAGACCATCTTGGCCTGAAAATTTCAAATATTGGAAAGTTTTTTAACACAATGATGAAATTAATATCCTTTTACAAGTCTTTGATGAATTTACTGAAATGCACATTGACCAAGGAAACAAAGCCATTGAAGAATTGGTGGACATGACTGAATCCATGGGTATTCAATTGGTGCATTCTACCTCATATTATCCTCAAGGAAATGGCCTTGCAGAATCATCTAACAAGAGTCTTGTAAGGATAATCAAAAAACTGTTGGAGGACAACAAAATGAGTTGGGATTCCAAGTTGAAGTTTGCACTGTGAGCTGACAGAGTTACCAACAAGAAGTCCATAGGAAATTCTCCATTCAAGCTGGTTTATGGCACTGATGTTGTTTTTGCTATCCAGCTGATTCTCCCTGTGGCCAAATTCTTTCAACAAGAACAAGATGAAACAAATAACATGGTAAGGAGAATGAATAACCTTGTTGAATTATAGCAGATCAGAGAGCAGCGGGTTGAGAAGTCAAAAGTTCATCAGAAGAAAAGCAAACAAACCTTTGACAGGAAGGCAAAAGTGGGCAATCTCCAAGTTGGTGTTTGGGTTCTCAAATGGGATGCACTGAAGGAAAAGAAAGGTAATCATGGTAAGTTTGACTCCTTATGGACAGGTTCGTTTGTCATCGTTCAAATTCAATAGAACAATACCTTTATTCTGCATAGTCTAGAAGGAGGAGATATTTTTGGTAGCCCCGTCAATGGGCGGTTCTTGAAACTTTATTTCATTTAAGGCTTTAAAGCCTTGATATTGTAAATATGTTTTTCAGTTTTTAGTTTTAGGCAAAATAGACTCCATGCCAAATGGAGCACTAGGAGATAGATTTGATTTTTGGTTTTACAGGAAAGGCATTGGCCTGTGGTTCTTGAAACCTCACAGGGAGGCTTTCATCCCCAGAAGGAGCCAGTGTTAGCCCTATTGGCATGTGGCCCAAAATGGATCCAAAACACTCTCGAAGTCTTCAAAATCTTCTTAAGGATCATTCAAATATCAAAACAATCACATGCCAAGAGCCCTTGGAAGGGTGGAAAAGCACTATCGGGAGGCAAAAACACATAACAACAGTGAAAAAACCAAGTATCGGAGGCATAGACATTGAAATGCACAACAACTATTAGATTTGGCCGATCAACGGTCCAGATCTGATTGGCGGGTCGCAATCGGCGGATTGGGGATGGACCGTATGGAACTTGCGATGGCGATCGCAGGATCACTATCGGAAAATACAAGGAGCGCTCACCATGGGCCCGGGGCATGAGCAATATGTGATTGTGATCAATCACATCGGCAGATCGCAATTGGGGAAACATTATAGAGAAAAACCAAAGTGACTTGCGGTATGCGCTAAGACCCGGAACCGAATGGTTCGTGAACAGAAATGCATAAAATTTGAGATCCACAGGAAAGGCATTTTTAATGTATTTTCATGTATTTCGTTATTTAACGAAATACAAAGAGCAGCGCCAATGTGATAAGACTCAAAACCAAAAGGGTTCGTGAAGAGAAATATATAATATTTGAAGTATGAAGGGAGCTATTTTCATGTTATTTTCACGATTTTTGTATTTCTAAAATACAAAGAAAATACACAGAGACAGGCCATGTGCGACATGCGATAGCGACTCAGAGGGCGAACTCGATAGAGGAATAGACAGCGTTTAAGGACTTTTGAAGTCCAAAATAAGCAGAGCTTCGCAGGATTTCTCATTGTTGCAACGTTTTCTATGTAAAATAGAAAACAATCATTGTTAGCATTTGAAAGGATTTCAAAAGGCCCACAAACCCATTCCATCACATAACAAAGGTTGGGAGATAGAGACAAAAGGCCAGAAGGGGAAAGGCAACAGTGCAACATAGAAAAACCAACAAAAGGGATTCATGGAGCATCGCTAGCATGAGGGAGCTCCCTGACAGTGCAAAAAACTACCAGAATGCAGTTACTCGGTTGTTAGAAGAAGAAACCTCTGAGCCCATGCGTGCCTAGTCATGGCATCAGACAATTAAAAAGACAGAAAGGATAGATTAAGACCTCTCGAGAGCATTGTAAAAGGCCTATAAATATGTGAAAGTTCAGAGTAACAAGGGTTCAACTTTTGGAGATTGTGGATACTCTGCTACTCTAGCTTCTCATCTTCATTCTAGCAATATAAGCTTCTTTTGTTGTTACATGTTCAATTCCCATTTTCTCCTCTATTCCAATCTTGCACTTGAATAGGTTATTCATGTTTTCGTCTGTGTCTAATACCAGATAATTGTCATCTTATCTCTGCGTTGATAAATTAGTTTTGCAAGCTTTATTTACTTCCTGTAGCTAGCCATTCATATGTGTTTATGTATGCATTTGTTGGTACAGTTAGTATTCTCCATCTATCCATTGAATATATAAACTATTGAGCATTAATGGTCTAAAGCCTTGTAAGGCTTAGGGTGTTCATGCATGTCTTGAGTGAAAACAGAGTTGAAACATTCATCTGACTTGATCCAAACCATCATCCATTCCAATAGTTCAGAGAACAATATTGAAGATTTATATGTTACCAGGCATCTCCGAGCTACAACCTAGGAGAGCTTCCTATAGTGATAACAGGCAAAATACACAGTCCTAACAGCCCTCTCAAAAGTGTTGCAATAGTCTCCCTTTTGTTGCAGATTCTCTTATCTAGCAAGACTCCAACTCCATGTTGCCTATTCATTGCACCAAATCCCTAAATTAGGCTTTACAGCCCTCTTGTCTTGCCTATAACCTGCCTGTAGTGGCTTCTAGGGCTTTCAACTTGCTACAACAAGCCCTCTCCTTGTTGCGACAACCCTTCTAAAGGGTTTGCATCCTTCCTTGGCCCTTAAAACAAACTTCCCTTCCTCAACCTCCAAGAACAGGGCATCGGCCTTCCAACCAACACTTCGGGCCTCCTAAAATAACCCAAAACAATCCTTCGATTGACCTCATTGTCCTTCTTCTTGGCTGCACCCCGAAACAAGGAACTCTCTCTCCTCACTGAGTTCTTCTCTTGTGTATTAGTGTTGCATAATGGATGAGGAATAATTCCTCTGCTCCACCTCTATATATACACATAAAGAGGGCTCCACGATTTCATTTGAAGGGACATGTCTCTTGGACCAATCCTACATGACTTGATTGTCCATAATTAATTATCAACTTCAAAAATCCATATCTTCGTTTCTAGAGCTCCAATTTGAGTGATTTTTGGAGCATCGGAATCGACATGTCAAGCTCTATCACCTCAAATTTTCTAATGCTCAAATTATTCTTGGTTTTGACCCAAAACTTGATGGGTGGAAAACCCCAAGCTTGGGTTCCAATCCCACAAGTGACTCTTATGGCGCTTTGTCCTCCAAACTCTAAACCCTAGGGCTTGGAGTACCTCCAAAGCTACACAAGTCAATGCTCCCTCTTAGCGAAGGAGGTGCTTCCAAAACTAAGAAGTAACTCATCATCATCATCACTACTCGCAACACTTTCCCAACTCTTAGTGCTCACAATTGCAACAATACCAATTTTGTGAACTATGCCTCTCTTGAAAGTGTCATTGTTACTACTAAAAGCACCCTGGTTCTTCTTCTTATCCTATAATATCTTCCACTCTCTCCACCATTCCTTCTTGGCAGTTGTAGGAGAACCCTTACTCCCCACTAACCACGCACTCTTCTTGGACTGCAGAGTCTCCCTCTAATTCTGCAAGTTCCCTCTCGAACTCGACTCCCTCTAAGTCTCTAGAACCTTGACCTTCTTTTAGGGAACCTGTACCTTCTCCTATGAAACCTACACCTTCTCCTACTTCTCTGGAACCTATACATGCTTCTTTCCATGATCCATAAGCTTTCTCGTGAACCTGTAGAGATCATGCTCTCTAACTCTAGGTACAATTCCATCAGACTTAGAGCCTCTAGGCCTGAGTCTTGCCTTCTCATCCTATAACAAGACCTCAAACCCCTTTCTCTCGATTATCGAGACACGCTATATCTGATTCGTGGTACAAATAGTATATCCTGGACCCACATCACTTGTATTGTCTCCATCCTAAATGGCACAACACCCGATCCTCGGATCTCCAACTAACTCTTATTGCGCAACACCATGTCCAACTTTGAGTCCCATTTAGCTAGAATCTCAAAAATCTCGTGACACTGTCATATGCTTCATTGCACCACTGTCCACATACCATCCATCCTCATCGACAGTACCCTACGAGAAGTGAGAGATCATAGAAAAATATTCCTCCTTTAATCTCCTGGTGAGATCATCTATCTCAGCAGAAGAGGAAACACCGACGACTTACTTTCATTTCTTCTTATCATCATCTGCCTTCTTCTTCATCAGACATATCGACAAAAAATAACCCATCTTGCCACAGTTAAATCACTTGACCTTACTCAATTCGTTCTTATTCTTGCCCTTCACTCACGCTACAAGTGCCACGTCATCATCGAAAGTCTTCTTCTTTGAATGAAGATCCTCGTCTCGCAATTCTTCCTAAATGAATTTGTCCCACAGCCTATTCCAGTTTGGCAACTTCTCATTGGAAACAATCCCTTTGATGAAGGGTTTCCATTCCTCATTGAACCCTTTCAAATCAATCCTCACCATATCTCCATCTGAAATAGTCACACTGAGGGTAGCAAGCTCATATTTGACCTAAGATAATCTTGTCAGATACAAAGTCATGCCTTCACTCTTTATCATCTTGGTGGACTTCATCTTATCCTCCAATACCAATACCTAGTTCTCATTCTTATTCTGGAACAAATTCTGAAGATCCATCCACATCTCATGTGCGGTGTTCTTCTTGAACAAATGAGGTACTACGGCATCCTTCACACCATCAAGTATGATCAATGTTTCCCTCGTATCCAAATCATCATACACTTCCAACTCCTTCGGGTCAATTGGCTTCTTGATGGCTTTCTCGGCGAACTCCCAGATCTTATTGACCTGCAAGACCAACTTGATCCTTTACTTCCATGGACTATAGTTGGATAACCCCTCCAACCTGTCTTCATACTGGATACCAGCCTGCAACTTCAACATTGTCACCCACAATGTGACCAATTCCTTATTAAGTTGTACTTTGTTGTGTCAACTCTAATTGACTGACTTCCAAAGTAGCTCAGACATGCTCTGATACCATGTTGAATTTCCACGATCTTGGGTCTAGGTTAGAATATTAGAATCTCTTACCTTACCAAACCAAGAATCTCAACAGGAACTACTTTGCACAGTGAAAAATATAAAGCAGTAAATTACATATGTACAATTATACACAATTTTTAACAAATATTGTACAATAATGTACAATTCAATCTTCGTTATATCAAACCAAATCTGAATAATACAATAGTCTATGGTATACAAGATATGACGATAAACTTCAATGTGCAGACTTTATGTCGTATCTTGTCTTGTAGGTCCCTCACTACTGTACTACTCACTAGATGCCCTTTATTCCTTCAAAGGACAACACATAGAGACTCCAGAAGGGCTACCACCTAACACTACTGCAAGTCACTTCTATAGCATGTACATGGGCTGATCCAATCTGCTCTCTGGGTAGGCCTAATTCCCAAGCTCCAAACTACCAGGCTAGCAGTCACCTTTGTCCATCAAGGTGTTTCACTTCAGCACCAATCTTCACCCAACCTTCAGCTCTTCTTTGTCACTTAACTAGGGCTACTTTGGGCTATCAACATGCTGTCCTCCACCAGACCAATAATGCCTAATACTACACTGCAAGATCTGCCCCAATGAAGGCTCATGATCACCCAATCACGCCACAAAATTGGCTCCCATAGGCTGCCCAATACTCTGATCCAAATCTAACCCAAAATCATGGATCCAACACCTCAAAAACACATCTCAACTCACTGTTTGAGGTCCTCTTTGACTGCTGTAATTCTGGGTCTAGTTAGGGCACAATACACAGTCCTAACAACCCTCACAAAATTGTTGCAACAATCCTCCTTTTGTTGTAGACTCCATTCTCCAGTAAGCCTCCAACTCCACATTGCCTGTTCACAGCACCAATTCCCTTAATTAGGCCTTATGACCCTCTTGTCTTGCCTAGAATAGGCATGTAGTGGCTTCTAGGGCTTGTGGCTTGCTATAACAAGCCTTCTCCTTACTGTGACAACCCTTCTCAAGGGTTTGCATCCTTCCTTGGCCCTCAAAACAGACTTCCCTTCATGGACCTTTGAGAACAGGGCCTCACCTGTCCAACCAGCACTTTGGTCCTCCTAAAATAACCCAAAACAATCATTCAATTGACCTTGTTGTCCTTCTTCTTGGTTGCAACCCAAAATAGGGAACTCTCTCTCCTCCATCGAGTTCTTCTCTTGTGTATAAGTGTTTCACAATGGATGAGGAATAAGTCCTCCACTCAACCTCTATATACACACATAAAAAGGGCTCCAGGAATTCATTTGAAGTGACATGTCTCTTGGGCCAAGCCTACATGACTTGACAATCCATAATTAATTGTCAACTTCAAAAATTCATATCTTTATTTCTTTAGCTCTGATTTTAGTGATCTTTGGAGCGTTGGAATAGGCACGCTAATCTCTATCGCCTCAAATTTTCTTATGCTCAAATTATTCATGGTTTTGGCCCAAATCCCGATGGATGAAAAACCCCAACCTTGGGTTCCAAGCCCACAAGTGACTCTTGTGGCGCTTTTCCCTCCAAACCCTGAACCCTAGGGCTTGGAGTACCTCCCAAGCTATACAAATCAACACATACCTTTGTGTTTCTCAAGGGATGCTATACATCTGAACAAGTCAATTTAGATTAGCATGATATATAATATAGTATATATATATATATATATAATGACATCAACATATCAACATCATGCATGATAACACAAAATTTCAATCATAACCACATGCACGATAACCATAACCATCACAATGCATGCATAACAATATGAATTTTATCCCATCTAGTCTAAGTGTTTGAACATGGAAGCTCTGATACCACCCTGTAACGACCCCTCCCACATTTACCCACTTTTACAAGCTCTTCAAGGTAAACATGAGCTAAGTGTCACTATGATGTGACCCAACCTCTAGGTTCTAGTTATGGAAGTGCGACCTACAAACTGAAACATCCTCAATTCCTACAGACCACTCAAGAGCTTGACAACCAACTCAGCTGGTTAATCCCTGAGTTGGAACTCTTTTTCTCTAGCTTAACTCCACAACTAAACACATAACACATCATCCATGTGGTTGGGAGGCTACAACCGCACTCACAAACCTATCTCCATGCGGTTATGACCCAAAATCCCCAATTATGTGCATGCGATGGTGACATCTATGCCAGTTTTTCCGGCTAGCCATCTATGGATTCATCAACCATTCAATAATTTGTCAAATCATGAAATATATCTATAGTAAGATCAAACCATATAACTAGTATGCATATAACCAACATATAACCAAAATAGAATCCATGAAAAAATAGCCATAAAATCAGCACAATAATGATTACAAGTGCTCATAGATCACAATAGGAAAATAACTCATATTAACATAAGCAAAATCCAACCAAGTCAAGGACTCCCACGTACCATTGACCATAGATTGGCTAAACCAAAATATTTCTTTCACCCAATCACACCCACGCCATATTCCAAGTATGAATGTGGGATCATGTGGGTTAAACCAAAATAAAACCAATGAGCACTTCCAGAGGCCAAACCACCTCAACCCTCAACCACAGTGATTTCACCTAACCTATCCATAAATCACTAATACCAAACTAGATTGGTCTTTACCCAAGTTGTCTATGGCTCCAAGGACTACTAACTCAACCCACAGCCTCCAGAGAACCCAATCTATTCCAGGGCTCCAAATAATTCGTCCCAACCCACATCCATAGGGAACCTGAGAACTAATAAAAAAATCCAAATAGAGAACCCACTAAATCATGGATATCCAGGAAATGGAAAGGCAAGGTTGAAACCACTATTAATCCAAGCAAATCTCCATGCCAATGACAACACATAACCAAGTAACCACATGCATATACCATGCATCCAAAAACCAACAAGGAAATCTCACATGCAACCTATTACCTGCAAAGTATCCTTGTTGTAGCTACTAATCCAACCTTCTCTTTCTTTGCCCACCAATTCCTTGCTTGTCCTTTGCTTGCTTTCTCCAAATCCAAGTGAATGCTTCAATGCTCCAAGAATTCTCTAAGTGTGCATGAGTGTAAGAGAGCAAAGCTAAAACTGACAAAAAGCTAGCAGTTGTTTCTCTAATGCCTTTTTATCATTGATGTCTCATTTTTCTTTCATTTTCCTATTTTTTCGTCTAATTTCCCTTACATGCAAATTTGTGTCTCTTCACCTTCCTTTTCTCCTATTTTCCTTTATTTTCATAATTAAATGTCATCTATTGCCTCTTTGCCTTTGCCAATTTCCATAGCCATAAATAAACGACAAGTGATTCCCACTATAATGTTTGCCCAAAATTCAACTTAGAATACATGTCCCATGACCTTGGTTTTATTTTATTTACATGGAAAATCAACCAAGGGTTGTTACACCAACCCACCATTGATTAAGCCCTCACAGATAATTGTCGACCCACCTCCATAGGCCTTTAGGTGATACCATTCATAATATCAACCTAATACAAACTAACTCACCATTTGTATTTTTTTTTTTAATGTAGTATATAAATGCCTAAAGACTGGTGGAGAAAGACTCCACTGGTGTTTAGACTGTGCTCGATCTATTGATGTTGTTAGTGATGTTGCTACCTTTTCCTTTAGTTCCAGATGGAGAATACATATGCCTTAGAAACTATAGAAACAAAAGTGTTATTTCTCAAATGCGCATTTGGTTCCTCTTTTATTGGATTGAGGACTTAAGGTCTTCCTTTCTATATAACAATGCTCCTCGGATGAGGTCCTTCAAACCTTGAAGACAAACTGTTTGTCTTAACTCACACACATTGCTTTATTTACGATTACCCACTCAACTTGCCATTAGCAATTGCCTATTGTTGTTCTTCTTGGGGTTGGACCCGAATTTGTGTCATTGGCTCTTTGATTTTTCTTTTATCTCTTATTTTATCTCTTTTTGGAACCACAATTTCCCAAATAAAAATTAATGAAACACCAATTCAAATTCAATTGAAATAAAATGTAGACCCACCTTAAAAATATTGAAATAAAAATGTAGACCCACCTTAAAAATGCAGATGATGTACTTCAAAACCCACCACTGATGTTTTGATCTTTTGGTTCTTTTAAGGCAGATTTATCTATTTTATTTTTTAATGTAATGCTTCCGTACATAGACAAATCAAGTCGACACAATCAAAGATACTACGCACAAGAATATTAATGAGAGTGTGAAACCAAGTCAATCATAGTGGTGATATATACATATTTAAATGCGGTGGATAGAGGTTGTTGAAGTGGGGTGTGAGGACGATCTTTCCAATCGTTAACTTTTCTCTTCACGAGTCTTCTTTTCCCATTCCCACTATAGTGGTAACCATAGTTAGTATGACATCTTAACATAAAAACACACTAATATTTAAAGGATCTTTCCATTTCCAAATCAATTGATACCACCATTTCCTCTTTACATCCTCATTGACTACAGTTAAGGCCTCATATCCTAATTTAGATTTTAATATCCCTAGAGGGTGATTCCAATACCACACTAATGTATCAGCCACATCCAACAATGAGAGTCAAAATATGGTAAGCCCACTAACAAAATCCTTCAATTATAAAGCAAACACACCTAATAGCGCAATTTCTTTTGCTTGAAGCCAAACCTATGAACCATCATTCCACACTCCTCTGACTCCAATATCTGTTGAAGTATACAACCCACAGTCTGCTATAGATGTTGTTTTAGATTTGGAGCACCCACAATCACCCTTTCTCAATTTGTAGGACATTACATCTACGTAATTTTATCACCAATAATTTGCTTCGAATGGAGATCTAGCAAACTTGACAATTTTTAGTACTATCTAACAAAATGGTTTTTAGTATAAATTTTATAGCAATGCAAAAAGTCAATTTTTAAAACTCAAAAATGTTGCTTTTTTAATGAAAGAACATTCGATTTCGAAGGAGCTTCCTTCTCACCATTTTGGAATCTTCACTCAATTAATACATTATAGAAGATAAAACCTAAAATGTGGGGTTTTATTTTCAACATTATATTAAAATAATGGAATGAAGATTCTAAAATGGTGGTAAAGAAGTTGGTTCGAAATCAAATGTTTAGTTTAAAAACTAAAATTGAGGGGTTTTATTGACATAGAATATCGAGGACAAAATTAAAAATTGTGGGTTTTTATCGATTGGCTCTTTAAAAAAAAAAACTAACTAAATTTGAACTTTAAAGTACTAAAAGTTGACAAGTTCGATCTCTCCACTTGAAACAAACAATCAACAATAAAGTTGCCAAAGGAAGTAAAATTGGACTCCTCCTTGTTAAAGTTGGACTACTTTCTCATTTGCGTTGATACAAGAATAAACCAAACTCTAGGCTGGTAACAAACTCCTTGATGATGTTTCAGATTTGGAGAGAGCAAGTAAATCTCCTCTCCTTCGATCCAGGGATATTCCCCCAATCAAACCAAGAGCCTCTCCCCACTTTCCATGCTAACCATCTACCCAATACCTAGAATACATTCCATGATATTATTTGATTTTAAATACATATTTTTCATCATTCTGTCCTACATATGTTGATCAAACTTTTTATGGTCAAGGAATTTTCAGATAAGAAATATATTATTCATTTTATTCAATTTGTTTTTTACAGGGATCAAAAACCCATTAAACGTGGTTGAAAAATGGACATGATGCATTGAAGTTTCTTGTTATCCCAATCCAGGACAAGCAGTGATTACGTATGTGTTATACACTATTGCAATGAACAAAGTCCTCCAAAGGAAAAGGGATGTACCTTGAAGGAAAACAAACAATGAAGCATACTATATTATACCTATAAAAGGCCTGGGAACGACTAAGGACTATGGATCCAATGGCATTGTAGTTTTCACCAATCCTAAACTTGTGTGCAACAAGATGAAAGGCATGTACCAAGTAAAAAGGTAGAAGTTAAAACAACTACATAGAGAAGAAAAAAATATTGCCAGTCAATTTCAATCATTTAGCATAAATCATTGTGCAAATTTCAATAGGATGTCTAGTGATCTATTCTATGGGGCAAACCCAACTCAATATTTGTGTGTGAAAGATGAATTGGTATCAATAACCATTCCATCGAAATTTATAGATGAACATTGTAAGATATCTATGATATGTGTGTGTTTTTTAGTTATAAATGTGGTGCCTTAAATGACCAGGTGGTTCTTTCAATACTATACTAACTGCCCCCAGCGTGTAATAAGTACCCGGTGAATTATCAAGGTGACAAGTTTAAGAAAATTTTGTATTTAATTGTCAAGATGTGCACTTTAGCATTAGTGTTTTTGGTCTTGAGTACATTTGAATTGAACATTTAAATAGGTTATTTACTTGTTGTTTATATTTATCTTGGGTCGAAGAGAACTATACACCAAATAATTTTGAAGAAACCCTTAAATATTTACATTTATTTGTCTTATTAAATTTTGAATTCTCTATCCTTTTAAATAGTATTTTTAAAGATTTTTAAATACATGAGATAACTTGGGGTTTTTTTAAAGATCATATCACTATATATATCCATCCATATATGTGGATTGAGGGTTTGCATGATCACATGAGCAGTCAACACCTGATTGTTCGAGGTGTAAACATTATAGAGTATCAGGTGAGTCTCGAGCATCGACTCAAGCGCAAACTTCTATGCATGTCGACGAGATTGGTCGTGGATTGAGCAGAGGGCATCAAATGAATAAGGGGAGAACCATTGTTCGTTACATCATCATTTTGGTATATATATGTTTATATGCAAACTTAAATGATATTGGTAGAATCATACGTACATAAATATTGAATTGATTTTTGTTAATTTAACTTTTTTAATTTATAAATTCCATATATTTTAGAAGCATCTCTCTTTAGGTTGAGGAGAGTATCATATGGATTATTAGAGGAACATTGTTTGTTACATCATCATCTTGGTATATATATGTTTATGTGCATTCACTTCCTTAAGTGATAAATTTGAATACTCATATGTACATACATATTGAATTGATTTTTGTCAATTTAACTTTATTAATTTTTAATTTCCATCTTTTTTAGAAGCATCTCTCACTAGGTCATCGCGTGAGGGTGTTCAACCTTCTCTCAGTGGTCAACAAGCTCAATCAACTCATGCACATGTGCGTGAGAGTGCTCAACCATCTTCAGGTGGTCATGAATCTCAATTGGATCATGTACCTCCATCTTGTAAATTATATAATTTAAATTTATTTATGTTAAAACAAATTTGTGTACGTAAATAAATTGTATGTCTATTTTGCATGTATATAAATACATTGAAATGTTTTAATATTTATGTAATTATATTAAAGTGGGCGGTGAAAATGTAGAAGAAAGTCAAGGTAGGCCAAGGATGGTGTTTCAAGAAGAAGACAATACATTATCAACCACCTATTCGTTAGATGTTCCTCATGAGCTTCCTTGGGAGACAAATGTCCAAGAGTGTACGTTACAGAGTTGTACATCTCATTATTCAAAATTGAAGAACAATCTTCGGAAGTTGGAGTTCCCTGCAGAGAGTAGACAAAGCTTAGAAATATTTTTGCACTCTCTAAATACATTTATTGATATTTATAATAACCTTAGGCCAATAATTGATGGCTTTATTGATATGATGAGGCGTCATAAGGCAACAATGATGGGTCCTTATAAATGGGACGAAGTGCATAGGAGGGTCACAAAACAACAAGCCAAATCTATGTTTAATTTTAAATAAGGGCCAAAACGAAAGACGTTGAAGGTGCAATATTTCAAGAACCCTGAAATAGCCCACCATTTCTATGATAGGTTCCTTGTAGTGTATGGCAAGTTTCCATGGAATGACAAGGTTCAACGTTACTTTTTTTTGATTCTTTGATGCAAAGTTTTTCAAGAGTATGAAACCTAATTATACCGACCTTCATCCAAATATTATGGTGCTACAAAAGGTTAGACATATGGTCAAAAGGGTGAATTTAGGGATACTTAATTGCTTCGTCATCTACCTCCTTTGGTACCTCAACCACCACATCTTGTAAATTTGCAATCAAAGATGGATTCCACTTCTCAAATTGGTCAAGAAGCAAGGGATGTTATTTTAGACAACATACAAATTGCATTGACCATAATTGATGTTGGTTTAAATCGAAAAAGATGCACGTGTCAATTTCGTATTTCAATCAAATGTGGAAATTGATAACATGAATATTGAAGAGGTTATAGTGTATACAAAGGCTTGTCGTGATGGCTAGCGAGACTTAGTTGGTCATGAGGAAGAGGGCATGGCATCGATATGTGTTAATGTTTAGAGGAGATGTTTTAATCTAATGTAAATTATGAGGATCTATTTTTTTATTAAATTGGATTCACATAAATTTTGTAATTTTTTTTCAGATATAATCTATCACGAATGTTTTATATGTTCGCCATTTGCAATTAACTCGATTATTGAACGAAAATTTTGATATAACATTGTTGGGTTTAGCTTCAAACGAAGATATGTTGAAAGATATTAGTTTTTTTTAAGAACATGTCCATACTAATAATTTACTTTTTATTATATCAGTATTGTGAAGACATTTTTGTAAAAGAAATGATTACATAATAAAATGTTCACAAATTTCCATTCCATTTGGCATATTTGGCACTGCGCGACTCTCTTCATCCATATTAGCAGATGAGCCAGAGATTGGCTTGTCACAAGGATTGAATATTTCAGCTTTGTTTCATTACAAATTGAAGCAAGTCATTTAACTATTCAAAGCAAGTTGTAAACTTTATAAATTTTAAAATAAAAAATGAGATCTATCTTACAATTTTAAAATTTTCGAATTTTAGGTTTGTGAAGGCATTTTTCCCTCCCCGGGTGTGTTAGCTATGGAGTAAACTATGGATATTAGACCATCTAGACAAAGAGTTGTTACAAACTTTTTAATATTACGAGTTCATGCATTTTCATGTGTAATCTATATATATATATATAATATCATCATACAAGGCATCCACGAAGATACACTTCTGGGTGAACGCCACGATGAAAGAATGCACATGCATGTTGTTCAAGGCACTCTGGGGGTATTACGTAGAATTTGAAACCTTTTATAATTTTGTTTTGATGATAAAATTCTCATTTAATTAATACATTAAAAATTTAATTTAAAAGTACCAAATCTTATGTATATATGCATATTAATATTACACATGTTGTGTAGGGCACCCATGAAGACGAGGATGATGATATATCATGGATGCAAGCAAGATTCTTCTTTATGCATATTTGTGTTTGTTAATATTTTTATTATAAACTTTTATCATATTATAAATTTTGGACATATTTTTCATAGAACTCAGAGTTTATACATTTTGCATGATGAATCTTATAATGTTGTAGAAGATACAATGGAAGTGGGTTGTTACTTAGGTTTTGCCATCTTATCTCAATTTTATTTTATTTTCAATCTGGCTCTTTTTTTTTCTGATTTTAAAATATTCCCAAAATCAATCATTAAGTCCAACACCATCACTTCACTGGGTTATATCCAGCGGTGGGTGGTCATGTATAGACTGTCTTATCCGTCATTCATTCAAATCCAATTGTCTGTACACCACCACACATTGTAGGCGAAAAGATAGGGTTCACGACTACTAATGTGAGACCGCATTTTTTATGAGCAGTCGAGACGATATTAAGGTAACATGTATTAAGATCACAAGTCAGGTGTCGAAAACGGGATGCAAGGTCATGCAAGGCAACTGCAATGCATGCATTAATGTCAAACTCGAGGCCACTAAACATCTTCATTGTTCGACCCTTCGACTCTTCACCACTCAAAATGAATAATATTTTACATCAACCAAAGGTTTAAATCAGAAAGGTTTCCAAAGATCTACCACGAGGAAGAACGCACCTAGAATCGAACCCTTGATCTCTGTGGATCTACGACTAGGGTGGCGAGGAAGAACGCACCTAGAAATCGAACCGTAATTAGCATGGAATCGAACCCTAAGCAAATCAAGTTCTAGTTTCCACCTACCGAATTGTCATTTCTTGCCGAGATAAGCACCGATAAAAGCTCATTCACTCAATAATTCACATAAAATCAGAAATATTTCCAAAGATATGCCATGAGGAAGAACACCCCTGGAATCGAACCCTTGCTCTTTGTGGACCTGCGACGAGGGTGGCGAGGAATAACGCACCTGTAATCGAACCATAATTAGCCTGGAATCGAACTCTGAGAAGATCAAGTTCTAGTTTCCACTTGTTGAATTGTCGTTTATTGCTGAGATAAGCATCGGTAAAATCTCATTCACTGAAAAATTCACAGAAAATCAGAAAGATTTCCAAAGATATGTCGCGAGGAATAACGCACCTGGAATCGAACCCTAATTAGCCTGGAATCGAACCCTAAGCAGATCAAGTTCTAGTTTTGCACCTAACGGATCGTCATTTCTTGCCGAGATAAGCACCAATAAAAGCTCATTCGCTGAACAATTCATAGAAAATCAGAAATATTTCCAAAGATCTGCCGCCATCCACAATTTATGAGCAATCTCGCTCAGGGTTTGAGCATTCAACCCCCAAAGTTATGATACCACTATGGAGGTCTATATTTGAACTTTGATATATATTTGATCTCTACAGATCTGCGACGAGGGTGAATTATTACGTGGTTTGATCTGTGGTGAGGAAGAACCTTTGATCTCTACATATTTGCGACGAGGGTAAATTATTACGTGGTTTGATCTGTGGTGAGGAAAAACCTTTGATCTCTGTGGATCTACGATGAGGGTGAATTCTTACTTGGTTTGATATGTGGCAAGGAAGAACCTTTGATCTCAATGGATCTGCGATGAGGGTGAATTCTTAAATTCATTTGTGATAATATTAGAACATGACTCTTCTATGAGGTGATAATATATGGTTATGCGATAACATTATTTGAATTTGGTCTGCGATTCGATCCAAGGGCACGTGCGGTCTACGGTCCGGTTTGCTAATATTAGGTGCACACATTCCTTATCTTTTTCTAATACATATCTGCTCATATATTTTCAAGTATGAATAATTCACCACAGCTACCAAAGATTACCAAAGGTAGACCTAGCACAGTTACTCTATAGAGCCTTTATGAGTATATAGAGTCTTTAGAGAAACGTAGAGAAGAAAGAGAAGTCAAGCGACAAACAGAGTTAGAAAGTTGGAAAATAAATTCACATCTCTTGAAGACAAGATCCAAAAACAAATAGAAAATAAAATAGAACTATTGGAGAATAAAATGGAGGCAATGGAGACTAGATTGCAAGCTATAGAAAAACAAAACCAAGATACGAACCAAACATCCCAGTAATAAGACGTTGATACTTTAGAGAGTCTTAAAATGAAGGACATGATTAAAGAACTAGAAGAAAAAGTTAATAGTCGCCTCACCCTAAATAGTGTGGCAGGTAAATTAGATATAAAACCAATTAAAGATTAAATGAAAAAATTGATAGAATTAGACCATGAGCGTAACAAAAGGGCCTTGAACCTTATAATCTTTTGTTTGAAAGAGGAGGTAGACGAGAATAATTTAGCCGTAGCCCAGACAGAATTACATAATAGATTACAAATTGAAACAGCGTGTCTCACAAAAGCAACAAGGTTGGGGAAATTAACTAAGAATAAAGGAAGGCTGACCCGAATAAAGTTGAGCTCTACTGACCATAAGTATGACATACTTAGTAAAACCTCAAGTCTAAGAGGAATGGGAATATTCATAAATGAAGATCTCATTACAGAAGATCAAGCAGAATTAAGAAAGGAGGTTCAAAAGGTAAAAGAAGCTAGGAAGGAAGGAAAATGGGCAATAATCATAAATAGAAAAGCCGGTATTCGAGATAGAAACCAAAAAGATAGTAATAAATAGCAATTCAACATGCTCTGGACTCTTTCTTGGAACTTCCGAGGCTTTCCATGGAACAAAGGCCCCAAACTAATTTGGATCTCGAATGTTGTTGATGTTATATTGCTTGTTGAAACTTGGGAACAGGAAGAATCTAAGGTGCCTAACATAGATGGCTTTGCACTATGGTCTACCTGGAACAAGTGATCCTCCCGAAGAGGCATTGGGATTATAGCTAGTTACATTAAGAAGAACATCTCCCCCCATGCTAAAATTTATAAAAATGACCCTTACAACCAATATAGTTGGATAGAGATTACTGACATTAATGATAAAGGGACCTACATAGAAATATGTTATTTGTAGGTTTTAACCCCATACAGAAATTACCTGCATGGGAATTCTAAAACACAGAAAAATAAACAATGCAAGAGCATAACACATAAAACACATATACACAGAGATTTTCCTGCTGGATCCCAAAACCGAGACTGCCAACTTGATTTTTCGTTATTTTCCTTTCAATGTTACAATACATATTTATCATTGCCGAAGCATCCAATACCATGGACAGAAAACCATCGCGTCCAAAAAACATGTGCAAAAATCATGCACAAAACCATAGGTGGGTCTGCCCAACCTAACATAGGTCCAAAACCAAAATTTTATGCCCTTCAAATCCCCTGTTAACTACGTGGAAAGAATATAACACAACCCAACATTCTCCCACTTGTTGTTTTCTTTCCACAGGGGGCCACAAGAGAGCTTAGCCATTTTCCCAGCCTTGAAATGCCCATTGTCTCTCTACACCAAGAGAACTTCTTAGAGCTCACAGATTTTGTCAATGCATCTGCAGTATTCTTCAAAGTGTCCACCTTTACCAGCAACACCTTTTTGTCTTCTATCATATCCCTCACAAAGTGATACTGAAATTCAATGTGCTTTGTCTTTGAATGATAAGCAGGGTTCTTTGCCAAGAAAATTGCACTTTGGCTGTCACAGTCTATCCTTATAGCTCCCTGTACTAACCCCATACTTGAACACAATTTCTGCAACCAAACTGCTTCCTTGCTTCATGAGTGGCTGCCATGTATTCTGCCTCTGTAGTTGATAGTGCCACTACAGATTGTTTCTTACTCATCCAACTGACTACACCTCCAAATAGGTTAAACACATACCCACTTGTAGATCTTCTCTGATCCAGATCTCCAACCCAATCTGCATCAACAAAGCCACGAATATCCAACACTCTATCTAATCCTGGTCTTCCTTAGTAGCACAGACCATAATCACTAGTGCCACCCAAATACCTGAAAACCTGCTTTACTATTGTCCAATGCTCCTTTCCAGGTTTTGACCTAAACCTGCTCAATACTGCCACTACATGTGCAATGTCCAGTCTAGTATAGACCATTGCATACATCAAGCTACCGACTGCGCTTGCATATGGAACACGTGACATGTCCTCTTCCTCTTCTTGTATCTTGGGACATTATTCAGCAGATAACCTCAGACCTACAGGAATAGGAACCTTCACCGGTTTACTATCTTACATATTAAACCTTTGTATTATTATCTCGACATACTTCCTCTGGTATAACCAGAGCTTCCTCTTTGCCCGATATCTTTTAATCTCCATGCCCAAAATATAGTTTTCAGCACCAAGATATTTCATGTCGAATTTGGAGGAAAATTGGGTCTTCAAATCCTGGATAATTTCTTTGTCATTTCCAACCAACAACATATCATCCACATACAAGACCAGATAAATAACATGGTCACCAATAATACACATAATGGTCTGCTTTGCTTCTGGTGAAGCCAAGTCCCCGTATAAATGTATCAAATTTCTGATACCACATCCTTGGTGACTGTTTTAACCCATACAGAGACTTCTTTAACTTGCATACCAGTTCTTTCTTACCCTTCGTTGCAAAGCCTTCAAGTTGCTTCATGTAGATTTCCTCTTCCAGATCCCCGTGAAGAAATGTTGTCTTCACATCCTTCTGTTCTACCTCAAAATCAAAAGCAACAACAACAGATAAAAGTAATCTGATAGAAGTGACCTTGGCAACAGGAGAAAAAATATCACCAAAATCAATTCCTAGCACCTGGGAATAACCTTTTGCTACCAACCAAGCTTTGTATTTCTCCACTTTTCCTTCTACATTTCTCTTCTTTTTGAACACCCATTTGCTACCAATGGGTTTCCTTCCATCCGGCAACTCCACTAGATCCCAAGCCTCATTTTTGTGCAAAGATGCCATTTCATCAACCATGGCCTCTTTCCAGAGTTTTCCATCCTCTGAATCTACTGCTTCCTTCACAGTTCTAGGTCATCGTCAGTAATAGATAAAGCAAAATTTAAACAGAAAGTAGATGGACTATACCTTTCAGGCTGCCTTCTTTCTTGAACTGATCTTCTCACAACCGGAGTTTGTGGCTTTTCATCTTCTCATTCCTCCTCTATTGTAGAGTCTGATTCTTCCTCCTTTAGCTCAAACTCTATCTTCTTAGGTTCCTTTCATTGGACTTCATGTTTAATAACATCTTTCACCTCTCTGAACACCACATCTCAGTTGTACACAACCTTCCTTGTTGCTGGGTTTCAAAGCTTATAACCCTTTAAACCATCCTTATACCCAATAAAGATGCACTTTTCAGATTTACTATCCAACTTGGTTTGTTTCTCCTTTGGAACATGTACATATGCATCACATCCAAATACCATTAGATGTGAAAGAGAGGGTTTCTTACCAGTCCATACCTCTTGTGGAGTCTTATCTTCCAATGCTGATGAAGGTGATCTGTTGACCAAGTAACATGCAGTCTCCACCGCCTCTGCCTAGAATTCTTGTCCTAACCCGGCACCACTGAGCATGCTTCTTGCCCTTTCCACCAACGTCTTGTTCATTCTTTCTGCAACTCCATTTTGCTGAGGTGTATATGGAGAATTCTTCTATTGTGCTATACCACACTTCTTATAGAATTCTTCAAATTCCTTACTGCAAAACTCTCCACCCTTATTTGTCCTCAGCACCTTTATCTTCTTCTCTGTTTGGTTTTCCACCAAAGCCTTAAATTCTTAAACCTATCAAAGACTTTAGATTTCTTCTTAAGGAAATATATCCATGTATTCCTTGAGAAGTCATCTATAAATGATATTTAGTACATAGACTTACCCAGTGATGGAACCTTTAGAGGTCCAAACACATCACTGTGCAAAAGCTCTAATATTTGTTTCACCCTCTTACCACTAGAGGGGAAACTCACTCGATTTTGCTTCCCATATACACAATTTTCACAAAAATCAAAATCCAAAGAGCTATTACTCATACCTTCTACCATACCTTTACCATGAAGTATTCAAAGGCCCTTATCTCCAATATGTCCAAGCCTTTGATTCCACAGCATGGTCTTCTCTCCAGAGACTACTAGATATTATGCTCCACTTTCAGGAACCACGAAACTGTTGCACCCATCAACAACAGTGATACCTTGCATCTTGTACAAAGTTCCAATTCGAACTCCCCGCATCAATACTAGTGCCCCGAACCATCTTGCAGGTATCCTTCTCAAACACTGTTTTTACACCTGCATCATCCAGCTTGCTTACAGAAATCAGATTTCTAGCTAATGCATGAATATGCAGAACATCTAGAAGTGTTATAACCCTTCCACCTTGCAACTTCAACTTTACTTTTCCGTGACCAATGACTCTAGCCTTCCTATCATCCCTGAATAAGACATCACCACCATCATATTTATCATACTCGCAGAACCACTCTCTATGGGGAGTGAAGTGAAAGGATGTACCTCAGTCAATCAACCATGCCTCATGATCTACATGTGTACTTGAAGAAGCCAAGTACACATCCACACCTTCATCTGAGGTGGTTTTCACCTCTAGAGAAGGAGCATCATCAGATCCCTTTCCTTTATCAGGAGCTTTAGATTTACAGTCCCTTTTGTAGTGCCCTTCCTTCCACATTTCCAGCACACCACCTTTACAGGTTTTCTTGGAGATTTAGATCTCCCATTTGATGACTTATTTTTGTTTATGTTCTGGGATTGTCCTCATACGGACAAGGCATCACCATTTTGGCTCTCCATATTTTTCCGTCTCATCTCGTCCGTTAGCAAGGATGAGACTATTTCATCAAAATGCAAGGCAGTTGCATTGCTACCTATTGCAATAACCAGACTATCCCACGAATCTGGTAGAGAACACAATAAATTGATGCACTTATCTTCATCTGAAATTTTAATATCAACATATGCTAACTGACTTACCACAGTATTAACGCATTTAGATGCTTTGTCACCGAGTCTCCATCTTTCATCCTCAGGTTATACAACTTTTTTCGCAGGAACATTTTATTCACCAGAGAGTTAGATTGGTACAAAGTCCCTAACTTGTCCCACAAAGCCTTCGCCGTAGCTTCCCTTGATACATTCAACAATACTGAATCTGAGACACACAATCGTATTGTGCTCTTTGCCTTCCGATCCAACTTCGTCCATTCTTCGTCGGACACTTCCGTTGGTTTAGTACCCTGATCTACCACGATCCACTGATCTTTATCCACCAACAGATCCTCCATCTTGAGTTTCCACAACTCAAAACTATGACCATTAAATTTTTCGATCTCTATCTTTCCACTGCTCGCCATCTTCTTTCAGCACTAGAATCGATCTCGCAGATCTCCCACTGAACAGGGTCTACCACAGGCCTGAGAAAAACCCCTCAGCAACAAAGGCGTCCCCTTGAAGCCAAAACAACTCTGATACTAAATGTAGGTTTTAACCCTGTACAGAAATTACCTGCATACAAATTCTAAAACAAAGAAAATAAACAATGCGAGAGCATAACACATAAAATACATATGCACAAAGATTTTCCCCTGGATCCCAAAACCGGGACTACCAGCTTGATTTTTCATTATATTCCTTTCGATGTTACAATACATATTTATACATTCCGAAGCATCCAATACCATGGACTGAAAAACCATCACATCCAATACCATGGACCGAAAACCATCGCGTCCAAAAAACATGCGCGAAAATCATGCACAAAACCATAGGTGGGTCCGCCCAACCTAACATAGGGTCCAAAACCAAAATTTTTCAGGGCTCTGCCCCGGACCCCCATAAAGTGGGGTTACATGTACCCCTCAAACCCCTTATTAACTATGTGGAAAGAATATAACACTACCAAACATATATTATCAAAGACAGAATGCAAGATGAAGGTAAGAAGCTGAAGCTAATAAGGTATGGACCCTTCAAAATACTTGAGAAAATCGGTGAGAATGTTTTTCGCCTTGATTTACCAGCCTACATGCACATCTACTTAGTTGTTAAAGCAGACAACTTGAGACTATTTAAACCTTCATTAATTGAAGACCCCAAAGAGAAAAGTCAATTGCCTTCTATTGATTATCTATCGCTTAAATATCTTAATGAATTGTAGGAATATATACCCTCACTTGGTTGATGCTTAAAAACCAACTTTTGGTGGTCCAAAATCTTTTTCAGTGGGAAGGCCGTGATCCAGATTGGATCCTAAACAATCTCTAAGTTTCGTAAAATCTTTCAATTTATGCCAAAAGATTCAAGTCTTAGAAAGATCAAGCTATCAGAAGGAATCCTCATGACAATTGCAATTTGTGATCAACACGGAGCAACGAGGACCCTCGCTTGAGCGCACATACCATTGGCCCATGGTAACATGCGCTAGTGCAAATTGGAAAAACCAGAGGCTAATTCAAGAAACAGGGTTAGTTTCTAATACACAATTAGCACTAAAGCACTAATCACATATCGCAGGGCGTCCCCCTCAAGTGAAAGAAAGCCCTAAGTGCCCAGACCCAAAAATACTATGAAATTTAGAAAAGTAATTAATTTGGTTCTGTAGATTCCACAAAATCGGCAGGATATTGGAAGGCCTCGAGGTGGTAAGTAGTTTCAACCGAGTCCCTCCCAATGCCGCACATTGAGTGACATGTGTCCAGTGGAAGAGAGAGAAAATTTCTCACATCGGATAAGTAAATTTCATGCTACTTACCTGCCCGATATGAACAACAACCATAGGATTGGGGGGCCCAGATCAATGGTAGAGACACATCCCAATAAATGACGGATTTGGAAAGGTTATAAAGCAAGATTACATGGGATTTGAAGTCTAACATGGACGATGATTTGGCAAAAGATTCGTGTTTCATGGGCAGTCTTGGAGTAAATGCAAATAACGACCATTCAAACATTTCCAAGAGAACTGACACTCGTTCGTTATGAAACAGGTGGCCACCTCCCTAAGAAGTGTTATACAGTGATGATGACGTAGAATAGGGGAATTCAAATGGATAGAGGCAGAAGAACTAGAATGCTGGAAGCGGAAACGAACAGTAAAAGAACATACTAGCTTTAAAGCCATGAACTAACAGAAGCATAGGAAACAAAGGAGAGTTAGTTAGACACAGAAGCTAAGAGCAGCGAATAGAGAGAAGAAGCCAATCTAACCTGAAGGCAACATCTAGCTAGATAGAGCTAAAGAGAGTTGGAGAGTTTGTGTACTCTAGAGAAAGCTTGAGAGGTTCAAGTGAGCTCCTTGGCATAAGCCTATCATGTATGAGCCTCAGATTGGGCTCATACTACTGTGACTAATAAGGGTCAAGTTTCAGTAAGGAGAGTCTATCTACTCCAGAGACTTGAAGAATCTAAATCCAATCCTACTAATTTTAATTTGTTTAGTGAGACTCGAATTGAGCTCACTATTGTAAAAACTCTGCTTTGAAAACATAATAGAGAGGCCACAACTGAAGGTTGCACCAGGAGACATAGCCCAGAAGCATCAGGTGAACTCCTTATTAAACTTGTTGTGTTTATATGTTTTCCTGTTATGTTTTCTCTAACTACCTCAGTGTCTATGTATTTCATAATCTTATCGATCCATTGCATAAAGTAACATAGGCACATCCATGCACATTAGTCTATAATACCTCTAATTCTTTGTCCTGGATAAATTCCATATCATCGAGTACCGTTCATGCCTAGTTGTACTAATAACTGCATCAGGTCTACAAGATGAACAACATATGGTCAATAGAATAGTGTAGTTAAGGGAAGTCGACAAAACAGATCCATAACTTTGGGAAACATATTGACTCTAAGGCCTAGGCCTAGTGGTTTGCGCCCTCAACTCGTGGGTTGTCGACAGTCTTCCTGAGCTACTCTCGTGGCGAGGGCAGGCAGTCGCGTACCAATAGGCTATGTGCATGGAATTCCCCCTACTAGGGGATTTTCCCTAGGTAGAAAACGATCGACTCAGAACTAGTACGTACAAGGGGAATTTGACTATTTAATTAAAATAAAGCATTGTGATGGTCCCTATGGATTCTAACGCAATATGATTTTTTCCCAGTGCTCTAGATGTCAAAGTGAAGAAATTCAAACAAGCGTGGGTAAATGTCGGGAGTAACTATGACTCTCTTAACGTAGCCAAATGCCTTGTCATATAATTAGTGACGTGCATGAATGGATTAAAGAGATTCCCATTGTCTCTATCTACTATCTAGCAAAACCTCAACCAAGGAAACGAGCTTGGTAGAATCAACAGGTAAAGAAGACCCTGTTGAGCTTGACTCTAGTCTGAATTTGTGAAATGACTTGAGAGGTGTAGAATAAGTGGGATCATTTTTCGGTAGAAGTGAAATAACACTACTTTTAATGTTATTTTACTTATTTCGCGGGGCGGAGACAGGGAACTACCCCTGTTTTTGGCGTTAAGGCATGTTTCAGCTAGTTTTTCTAAGTGTAAGACATTGTTAGGTGGGGAGTTTGGCTAGATAAGAACATCTATTAAAATATAACGCAGGTGTTCTAAGATGAGCTCAACAAGAACAAAAATATCATGTGGAAAAAAGGGTAAAATCTCATTTGATTTTGATTTTCAGTATGAATACAAACCGTCAATGTGTGGCCTAATGATCCTTTAGATTTTTGGAATTGGAAGCTAGTGGTGTCAGAAAAGTTACCACAGGGACAACTAGCTTGTGGCAACCAAGTGTTCATAGAGACATTACTTTTTTATCCTTCGATGTTGGCTCTTCCTATCATTGTGAAGCAGAATTCACCAAGTGTTGGATTGTTCACCCACTAATAGGGAACGTGAGTTGGGTTTAGACCATCGTGAGACAGGTTAGTTTTACCCTACTGATGAATCACACTGCAATAGTAATTCAAATTAGTATGAGAGGAACTGTTGATTTACAAAATTGGTCATTGTGCTTGGTTGAAAATCTAGTGGCATGAAGCTACCATGCGTATGATTATGACTGAACACCTCTAAGTCAGAATCCATACTAGAAGTAGTGCATGTCACTCTTCTACTGTATCTTGACCTGTAGTAGGGGAATTGCTTTGTCGCCCCTAGGGGCTCGTGTCATTTCAAGACAACGATCGTGAAGCATCTTGATCTGGGCAGCTTTGAAGTTCAATTCCAAATGGTCATTGAGAAGAATCCTTTGCGGACAACTTAAATATGCAACAGGGTATTGTAAGTGGCAAAGAGGCTTTGCTGCCACGATACACTAAGATTCAGCCCTTGGTTTCCTCAATTCAGAGCTTCAGCCTTGTCACAAATTATTCAAACAAATCCATAAAACTATCCCACCTTTGCCTCTTCCTCCAAACGACAATTTTTTATTGCTCACATCTCATAAATGTTTTGCTTGGGGGTAGGGAATTTGGGGTTTCCACATCGCGATGGAAAATGTGTTGAAGCCTGCGAAAATTGGGGTTTCCATGTCGTGCCATGACACCCAAAATTTTGGGTTTCGATGTAACACCCTGGTGCCCAAAATTTGGGGTTTCCACCCAGCGCCCAAAATTTGGGTTTCCATATCATGCCCAAACCTAGGGAAACTTGGGTTTTCCTTGTCAGGCCTCAGTGCCCAAACTTCAGGAAACTTGGGGTTTCCATGTTGCACCCCAGTGCCCAAGCTTGGGAAACTTGGGGTTTCCATGTCACACCAAGGATGAAACCGTCGGTGCCTAAGTATGGGGAAACTTGGGGTTTCCATGTCCCACCCTTGATGGAACCGCGGGTTTCCATATTTTATGGCACAATGGAAACTCGGGGTTTTCAATAAAGCCCCAACATGGCAAACGTAAGGTTTCCATGACAATGGAAACCAGCTTGCAAGTCTCTATAACCTGGGGTGTTTCGAAACCGCTGCCGAAGTCTGGGAACTTGTAGTTTTCATGTCGCGTTGCAGCTGGAAGCATCGAAGGAAGCTGCCCAAGTCTAGGAAATATGGGGTTTCCATGTCTCGCCCCTAGTGTAGGGAACTCAGGGTTTCCATTTTGCGGCGCGATGGAAACTGCTACCCAATTCTAGGAAACATGATGTTCGCATGTTGTGCTGTGACTAAAACTGTTGCCCAATTCTAGGGAGCTTCGTGTTTTCATGTCATGACACGATAGAGAATAGACGCCCAAGTCTGGGGAGCTTCAAGTTTCCATGTCATTGCGTGACAGGGGATGGCCACCCAAGTTTGGGGAGCTTCAGGTTTCCATGTCATCGCGCAATAGGGAATGGTCACCCAAGTCCACTAAACATGGGGCTTTCCATTCTGTGGCATGATGGAAACCGCCTAATTTTAGGAAACTCAGGTCTTCCATGTCTCCCAATGATATAAACTACGACCTTGGTGCAGGAAACTTGAGTTCCATGACATGGAATGACAGAGAATTGTCCAATTCCATGGAACTCGTGGGCTTCTATTTCGTGGCATGAGGGAAACTGCCTAATTTCGGGAACCTTTCAGTCTCTATCTCCCGCCTGGGTGAAAACCGTTGCCCTGGTGCGGGAAACTTGGGTTTCCATGTTGAAACAGAAGCGAAATCGCCCAAGTTTATGGAACTCATGTTTTCCATGCTATGGCATGATGAAGAACCGCCCAATTCTTGCAAACTTAGGGTTTCCATTTCGCGGCATGGTGTAAACTACTTACTTGGTTTGTATTCGGAACTTGGTGTTTCAATCCCTTGTTCTGACGGAAGTCGTCTAAGTGGAGGGAAAGTGGGGTTTCCTTGCCCCTCCATGAAGACAACTACCCAAGTGGATGAAATCTAGGGTTTCCATGTCCCCTCACGTAGGGGGCGCCTGGGGTGTCAGGGATTCAAATCGGGAGCGCCGAAGAGAGTCGAAAACCTGAACCCGTAGTATGGGCGCGCCTTAACGTTCAACAAGTGCTTGCATTTGGTTAAATGTGACTCAGGTGAGTGTTTGATTATATGCGACCACTTGGCATGGCATTCGCTTATGTGCGATGGTGATGGCATGCCGTATTGGGTAGGACACCCA
>APFE030368723.1:0-14026 GCA_000404065.3 Pinus taeda
AGGTAAGTTTTCCCACATGAAATAAACTTTTCTCTGCATAAAATTCTGTGAACTTTTCTCCACATGAATAAACTTTTTAATTCTCATCATATTGAGAGCCATGCCATGGGTGTTGCCATCAAGTACAACACTTTAGAGGATCTTTTTGAAATCAGTGATAGAGACAAAAACAATATCAAAATAACAATAGAAAAATGGCAGAAAAAACCTTATGAAACTATAGTACTGAACAAAGCCTGGAAACTTTCATTAGGATTCATTCTATGGAACATTTGGAAAGAGAGAAACCACCTGACCTTCAAGGAAGATGGTAGAGCAAAGGAGAAGATATGGAACAAAATCACCTAGAATATAGGGGATATCATTCTCATAGAGAATTGGTACAAGGAAGATTGGAAAGTCGACCAGGCAGAGGCAAGAATAATGGCTCGCTTGCAACTAAGTTTAAGCATGACGAAAGTTACAACATGAAAATAGCATAATAATGAGGCGAAAGAGAAAAACTATTATAGTAATCCCCAATAGGGCTTCATTAAATTGAATTTCGATGGGGCAGCGAAGGGTAACGAGGAGAGGTAGGGATAGGAGCAGTATTTAGAGATGACAAGGGAAGGACACTCAGAATTTATGTGATGGATTGTGCAACACAACCAACAATGAAGCTGAGCTTCATGCGCTGAGAAGACGACTATAGATCGCCATAAGGGAGAAGTATCAAAAGTTGCAAGTGGAAGGAGATGCGAAACTAGTGATAGACATCATGAAACAACTACAGAATGCAACTTCAGCAGAAAAAATGAGTCAAAGTTGGAGAATGGCCTCGTTAGTGGAGGAAATAAGTGACTCACTGCGAAAGCTAGCCTACATCCTTCCCACCCATGTGAGAAGGAAGGGCAATGAACCAGCACACAACTTTGAATTAGGGATCTAGAAATGGAGGAAGGATGCTACATGAAAGTGAGGCCGAGCTAATCCAGAAGGAGGAAATGGTAGACCTGAGACAACTACTCGAAATGGATAAGGAAGGAAATACGAACAGGAGGGTAAATCTAGAGAGACCGCATAGGAGAGATCGGGAAGAAGGAAGAGGACAACTAGAGAAAAGGACAGATGTAGAGAATAAAGTGAGAAGAAATCTGATCGAGCAGCTGACAGAGTAGGGTAGTGAAGGTACACATCCTGAGAGTACGAAGGAGATAAAGAACCAAACTGATAGAGAGGAGGGCAGGACAGAAAATAGAGAGGTAGGCAAAGGAAGGACAACAAGTGGTAAAATGAGGTCAGAAGTGACATGGCAAGGGCAGCCAAGAGAAGGTGGGAATTAATGAAGGACATCAGGAGAAAGGACAGGAGGGAAACATCCTGAGACAAGCTTGAAGGGATCCGTACAGGTAACCAAGATAGCCAGATGCTGGAAAGGGTCAAGGGTTGGAGTAAGAGAGAGATTAAAACCAAAGAAAACTTGCAAACAACTCTTTGCATGTAGACAAAGATGAGGAAATGTGACGAGAAGGGAGGTGGAAGCATAGTGAAGATGCAGGTAGCAACAAGGAGAAGTAGCCACGCAGTAAGCACGTATCTAGCCCCTTTAACCCCCAACTCTGAAAGAATCGTGAGTCTCTGTAGCAAGAATATTGATAATCAACTTAGCTTATGGTTTAAGATAGACGAAAACAAGGGAAAAGCCTCTAGAATTCACAAAGCAGTAGACACCATTCCTATAGAACATAGGAAATTCCTAAACAGAGAAAAAGGGAGGCATGAGGTAACTCCCAGAAAGGGAGAGGGATAGCCTGCAAAATCAGCCAACAATATCCCCCATAGGCTCTCGATCTAGGCTAGGCACATAGGAATGGAGGGGATTGTGACAATAGCTATTAGGGAAGAAACCTGGGAAGGGAAAAGCCTAAGGACTAGGGGAATGTTGGAATTTAGGTGTCCTAAGGAGGAAGAGAGGAGTTGCACCAGGAACCCTATAGATATGTCTGAGAAACCCTGAGGAAGGTGGGAAGTTCAAATTACATTGATCCCATCTGAGGAGGAAAACTGGGGACCGAGGAGAAAGGAATGGAACGGCTTAGAAATCTGTAAAGGGGGGGCTAAGGGAAGAAAACACAAGAGAAGCTTGACCCTAAAAAAGAAACTAAAAGTCACAAAACCCAAACTGCCTGGAAACAAGGAGGTAGATAGTACACAAACCCTGGGTGGAAACTAGAAGATAGAATGCAGAAATAAAGGAAAGAAAAAGAATAACTGGGGAATTCAACTCTATCAAAACCATAAATCTAATGAATGCATCGATTTTGTGATTGGTAATCCAATACAATGAAGTAAGAACTCTTACCAAAACAGAATAAACCAGATGCAAGAAAATAGCACCCAAATAGGGAGCAAAATTGCTCACAAAAGAGGAAATAGAGGAACCAAGAAGGAGGAGGGAACAAGTGGACAACAAAAAAGAAGAGGTACTAAACCTAATTGGGAACACATGAAGAAAATCATCGATGCCTACATGGAAGGAAATTTGCCAAAATTCATACCTCATATTTCGAGTTGGGAGAGAGATTTAAGAGCCAATCTCAAATATCAAGATATCCCCATGGATGAATAGGAAAGCATGGTGCTAGACCCAAGGTCTACTCAATGGAGGCACTCACTGTTCAAGCAAACCATACAAAAATACTAGATTATGAAGAACATGGTGGCTCGAGCAATGACCCTACACCAAGAGCATGAGCATGCAGTGAGAGAAGAAATAGAGGCATAGAATCTGAACAAAGAAAAGGACCCCGATCATGCAAAACTATTACAGGAGATAGCGGCAATCCAGATCTAGACATACAGAAACAACCTAGAAATCGGTAGAATTGAACAGACTCTGGAATATATGAAATGGAGAATTCAGAAATGATGCGAGATGCCAAGATCTAGTGCAAAGGCACCCACACCAGTAATATCCTCTGATGACGAGTGACACAGTGAACTAGTTGGATTTAAAAATGGTTTTGACTATGAAAAATATAATTATGTTTATTTCTATTTTTATAAGTAGAGTCAGTAGAATAGACAACCAATACAATGCTGCTAGATGGATTGCAATGAACTTATTTAAATTTTGGACAAGATTTGAAGCTCACAGGTGGATACCTAGTTTCCTTCGGGTAGGAAAACCACCTGCAGTAGCAAATGATTGTGAAAAGTTCTTTTGAAAATAGAAATAAATAGAGATTTTCCAAGTTTACAAAAAAATGATTCTTTTTTTTTACATGTAACTAATACCTTGACAAATTTCTATTACATACTAAACCTTCCCATCTTCACTTTATGTTCCAAGAAAATATATTTCTTGAAATTTTCTCTTTCCACTCCTTATTTAAACATTATCTTTAATAAACCTTTACCACATTTACATTTCCTTCCTCATAGATTTCCACTCTTCTAATGAACTTTATGACATATAATAATATTATAATTTTACTTTTCATCACTTCCCATCATAGCTCGTCTTTTATTTTCTTGTAATCATATTTTTAATATAATTTCCAATGTTTGTGTTTTTCTACGTGATATGAAATAAACATGCATGCCTTTAATGATGCCTTTTTTCTTTGATTTAATGATTTGAAACTTTAATGGAGTTACTTAGAATTGAATGGACGTTGAAAACTTTAAAATTTAGACATGTAAAAAGTCATATTTTATGCAAGTATTTTCATACCACAATCATTCAATGTAATTCTATGACCTAAACCAATGGTTGGTGGTCTGTGTGGATGATCATTTCCTTCCCCAAAATGTAATGCTTCCATTTTTGGTAGGTCTGCACAAAGGAATACATCTCATTTCCATAGGTGGGATACTTCTCGACTATGTCTAAAAGTGTCTCACTATGATAAGCCATTGGATTCCTCTATTGAGTAAGGACTTCCCCAATGACATAGTTAGAGGCATCCGTATTGATCTCAAATGGTTGTTGCAAGTATGGTAACGTGAGCACTAATGCAAAGTAGAGGTGATGTTTCAACTCTACGACTGCCTTCTATTGAGATTCAAACAAAAATAATTTTTCTTTCGCTCCTCCTTGCTAACTTGACTCAAGAGCTAAGTGATATGAGAAAACCCCAACATGAACGTGTAGTAGAAATTGGCAAGACCTAAAGAGTCGTAAAGATCTATTAGAGTGGTTGGGGCTGGCCAATCTCGAATGACTTTTATCTTGCCTACATCCAAATGCACCCCTTTTTCATGAATAATGTATCCCATATATTGAACCTAGGTCATGCTGAAAGTGCATTCTCCAAATTTGCACATAGCATGTGTTGCCGCAATGTTTGGAGAATGTGTCAGATGTGATGGAGGTGCTCTTCCCAACTCTAGCTGAAGATCACGACGTCATCCAATTATACCACTACAAATGATTTCGTGAATCGCTGCAAGATGTCATCCATCGACCTCATGAAGGTTGTAGGAGAATTTGTCCACCTAAAAGGCATAATTAGCCATTCGAAGAGGCCCTCCTTGGCTTTGAAGGTAGTCTTCGATATATTGGAGGGTTTGATTGGTTCTTGGTGGTATCCAAACTTCAAGTGTATCTTCCTCGAATATTGTGTGCCCTTGAAATAGTTCAGAAGAGAATCAATCCATGGGATTGGGTACCGATTCCAGATAGTGATCATTTTTAGCACCTAATAGTCAATACAGAGTCTCCAAGTCCCATCCTTCTTCTGCACCAACACTATTGGCCTTCCATAGGGAAATGAACTTGGCCAGATCTGATATTTCTACAAAAATTCTTGAATCTAAATATTGATTTTTTCGTTCTCTAGAATAGAGTGCCGATATATGGTCCATTGGGAAACGACACACCTGCGGTCACACCAATGGAGTGCTTGACCTAATAGTGTAGAGGCACCCCTGCGGGGGAGGTGAAGATGTCCTCGTATGCCTCCATGACCTTTTCCATCTATTTTAATTGTGTAGAGGGGCTCTGTCTAGAGGTCGTGTCCACCATCCTCTTCTTTTCTTGAGAGTGTTTGATGAGGAAAACAAATTTCTCTGTTTTGGAAATGAGCTTACTTCATTTTTTTGCAGTAACCAAAGAGATGGGGGTAGGCAATTCTACCTCCGGTATCCTGTACAACTTATTTCCCAAGGTAACAATAACAATGAAAGGCATTAACTCATACACAACATGTTGCTTCCACAAGTATTTATAGCTTATTAATATGGCACAAAACTCAAGAGGAGAAACATCACATAATGGCTCATCTGTGAAGGGCTTGATGCTATATGGAAGGTGACATTGTTGGTTGAAGCAAAGATCTCATCGTTTTTTATTCCACCCAATGGTGTACATTTGTGGGTATGTTGTGGTCAGTAAGCCCAACTAATTCACAACCTCTGCTAAAATGAAGTTCTTTGGCTCCTGTTATCGACAATGAATTGTAGTGGAGAACCATTTACACACATATGGGAATGGAAGAGGCACTTCTCCTCCTCTGGATATTTAGGTTCCTCCTTTTGAATTTTCGTGGTGGCAACAGTCGCATTGGGCTCTGCATCGATAATTTGATTCATATTGTCATTCCCCTTGTCAGGTTCTAACTCAGAGTCAAAACATGAATCTAATGTAGAAACCTTCAGCTTGGCCACTAGTGACTACTTGGCCTGACAGTCCATTGTGTTGTGAGTGGAGCTCTTATGCAGCTCACACCTCTTTGCAATGTCCTTCTTTGGCTTTGCAGCGTTGTTCTTTTCTTACAACTTTGGTGGTTTTCTTTAGTTTCCCTAGCTTGGCTTTTTTGTTTGTTCTATGGTTTGGGGGCATCTTTCCCTTGCTTCAGATTCACAAATCCAAAGTATCAACTTTTTTGTTTAAGCTTTTGCTCAATCTTGACACCGTATCGGTACATCATACCGAGCAAGGAGATGTTGAGGAAATCCATCCCATCCTGGATGTACCTATGTAGGCAGCCAAGGTATTTGAGTACTAAATGTTTCTCAGAATCCTTGATACCCAACTTCGTGTGAAGGGTGTTATCCTCCACAATATCCTAAGGTTGAGAAGGTAAATCAAAGGAGGTAACCTCAAACCACTTACAGCTTAGGAGCTAACCATGCTAAAGCAGAGAGGGATCTCTCTATAAACTCACAGCCAACGATGGTTGGAATGTGAAAGGTTGTTATGCTAGATATGTTAGGCTCAGGTAGGGTTTCGAGTTTTAGGGTTTTGATGTTGGATAAGGGATAAAAACTAGGTAGCTAGGTCAAAGGATCAAAGGGTTCCAATATAAAAGATATAGAGGAGCAAGGTAGAAATTCTTGTGTGATGGATTTAGGATTTGTCAGTGTAGTGTAGTGTTTGTAATATAAAAGGGTCTTAATGAGCATGTGAACCATGAATTCATTAATTAGGAAGGAAGATAATAGAAAATGACTTTCCCATCAAAGCGGAGATTTCATGAAAACAATTATGCTTATAATAATTTTGGAAAATCACTGAGGAAATAAGTTATGGAAAGGAGATATGTATACCATTAACATAAAACTATAATAGAGAAAATACATCATTGCAAACTTAGTGTACATGAATTCCTAGATAATAGCTGCAACTACATCCTTTGATTTCCTGAGTAAAATGTTGAAGTACAAGCTACAAGTGTGCTCACGTATGATGTCCAACTTTATGTTTGACTAAAAAATGCATTATACACCAATAAACCATGTCCCCATTTTCAAGGGTTGAAACCCTTAATGTAGCATCAATTACATGAAAAGATAAACCAAAACCCTAAAGACTAGGGAGGTTCAAACAAACCCTCCATTTAGAAAACTAAGACATTTGACATGAAATAAACTTCTAAGAGCATGAATCTAAGTAAAAATTATTGTACGAAATCCTTTTTACCCATAATTACATCATTAGGTCAAAATCTGTTGAAACAATGTTGAAGAAAAGCTCTCACAGGGATATGTCGAGTGCCTAGCATGTAGGAGGATTTGGGAGGCCTTCCTCTGCTCCAAATTTTGAGGGATATATCATTGGAAGCCTCTATATCTCTAGTTTTCATTTTAATTATCAAGAAAGTGATTTGGACACTCTAGTAAGGAGGAAAAAATATTTTCCCAAGACTACTCCAATATGCGCAGCGCCTGTTTTGAAACAGTGACAGAAAGTGACTTTTTGAACCCTTCTTTGATATTTTATCTCAATCTGTTTGTTGGGAAGTTTGCAAAAGTGCATAGATGAGATTCTTGGCCATTATCTCTCCAATGGGGTTGGTTTTTTCGGAAAATGAGCACCAAGGAAAAAGTGTAGCACCTAGGCGTTGTGCTTATAGTTGTTTTCAAGTCTCAAAACAGGCGAAAAACTACCAAATATTCCAAAATGACAAAAAATTCTCAAAATTTCTTGAAAATTTCCCAATGACGTCATCAGATGATATTTCATGCCATGAGAGAGGCCTCAACAATTATATCAGGCATGTCTTTGTCCTTTGGGCTAATTAAGGTTTCCTTGAGCTTTTTCTTCAATTGCTTGATTCTAACTTGGGATACCCTATTCCTTGTAGTAATGCATGGCCATGTGTCTTTGCATATTATTCTCCCTCCTAGCCTACTTGAGGAGATTTTCTAAGTGTCCAATATCCTTGTCAAGCCAATATACTTTGTATGCATTGGTATCTTTAACAATTAATTCATTCATAGTGATTTCACCTCTAGGTGGAGAAACTTATTTTTACAGCTCAAGGGCTCTTTTGAGACCTCTTATTCTTGGTTTCCCTGGGGTGATTTTCTATTATTTATCCTTAGAATCATTGAATTGTACCACTTCTTTGCATTTTACATCCTCCTTCTCCAAAATCTCTATGTGCTAGTTTTGGAGCATTTGGTTTACTTTTGATTGCATTTTTTCTTGTTGTAAGCAGGATATAAAAGCATTTACCTCTGTCAACCTATCTTCCAACCTTTTGATCTCAACTTCCTTTTCCATTATGATTTACTTTGCAACTTTGTACTCATGAACTTTCTCCAAATCTGTCACATTGGTGCCTGAATTAGTGAATTCCTCATGTTCTGGGGATGCTCTCTCTTCACCTATTTTAGGCTTGGCCCTTTCGACAATCTCTAGAGAAAAAATGAACTTTTTCCTCTGGAATAAGTCTTAGTCACTTTCTGCCCTAAAAATCCTCTTGGTAGGTCAACTTGAAGAAGCTACCTCTTGCTCTGCTAGTGAGTTTACAGGTGTTGATTCACTACTAGATGTCACTGGAGAAGCTAGGGGAAAATCTGAATTTACAAAGCCATCCCAAGACAAATTTACCTATGCCAATTGATGACAAACTAGAATTTTCACCAAGCCATGATGAAGTAGAATAGTATGATGATTTTATCCCATATTTTGTATCTTCTCTATCATTTTTGTTAGGCTTTTTTAAAGACATTAATGCAAGTTTAGTAGCTTCACATGGGTGAAATGCATCAAAAGCGTCATGTGGCACTGATACAACCTTGAACACCTACCCTCACATGTAAAATATTTGATGATAAATCTCATGATAGGGGAATATCTATCTAGAAAATGTCTGAATGGAAAAACATGTTTTGAAGTTGTATTATATGGTGGTTTCAACTACATCCTGTAACTTTGAAGGTCAATGTCTCTTTTCTTAAACCAATTTTCTCCAGTGTTTGGAATCCTTGTGGATGTAGAGATGAATTCCCTTGAAAGAGTGAAATAAATTCCTTCTATAATCACCTTATCACTCCTCAACTTGGTGGAAAAAGAACTGGTTATTTTGTCATGAAACCTAAGTTGCTCAATTCTATGGGAAAAGTCAAGACAACCTGGATCATCGAATGATTTTTGATGAAAGGTGATGATATGATCTCTTGGGTTGAGTTAGGCTCATATATAATGGATTTCCCTCCTTTATTCATATTTTATTCATATCATTTAGACTCCATGGAAAAACCTAGCTCTATGGTGAGAAATTAGGGTTTTACTTGTAGGAAAATAGTAAATTCAAATAGCTTGAGAAAATTAACGGAAATGAAAGGAATAAGGAGATTGTAAATTCTTGGGAAAATTTGGGAGGATAGTGAGGGATGTTAGGGAGCTAGGGAAGGTGAAATTTCAAAATGTTGGTGAGGGAAAGGGCTTTAAGGATGGAAAACATAGTCCTAGCCTAGGAAAGTATACTCTATGCTAGGGTTTCTATAAAAATGATGAAATGTAGGGATGGGTTTTATAGGGGGTGTTTGGGAATGTGTAATTAGGGTAGGAGGAGGTGTATAAGCATCAAGATACAAGTTTTTATAATAATCTACCATGGAAATCATGAAATCATGAAAATTCTCTTCAAAACCCTAACAGAGGGAAATGAAACTTAACAACACAACTAAGAGATTAATTGAAAAAATAAGAAGCCACCAACCTATATTTATTGTGACAAAACCTGAATTTGATGAAAGAAGCCACTGCAAAGAAGTTTCCATCTCTTTGATGAAAAACACAATAGTCCAAGTAAGTGTGCAGAGTAGCTTAGGGCAAGCACAACGTTGAAACGAAACTGAGCTTTGTGTATGCAAGGAATGATCTTTAGTTGGAAAATGTGAATTGTCTTGGTAGAGTAATGAATTGGAAAATGAAATAAGAAAATGGAGAGTGAGTTGGACTCCTTAATAGCTTGTGGAAATAGATTTTTGCTTACATATGGTAGTGGACCCACCATTATTTTTCATAACTTGACATTGATGTATCTTTACAATGCAGTTTCATAACTGTATGAAATTACTACATTATGAAAGAGATAAAAGAACATGCTTTAAAACCTTTTATTTACAACTTGACTTTCACTACTCCTTTATAAGATGATTTTAATGGTTGTGGAGCGATAAAAAGGTGTCTTTTTAACTCCTAATTACCTCACACTAATCGTCAACCCAGGGACGACTTTTTGTTTCAAGAGTGTACTCAGTTTGAGGCGGCTATTTACTCAAGAGTAATTTTTTGTAGTATAGTGCTTAAAATCCAAAAGTAAATGAAAGCTGGAAACAAAATCTAATTGGAACAGCAAGAAACTGAAATGTTCTAAACTAAATCATTCACTCAAAAAACCATCAATCAAGGATACAATATCAATAACTCATTCCTCTAGAAATTGATGCAATGAAAATCAAACTGGAACAAGACAATCAATCTGGGAACGAGGAGGCAATAACCAATGTTCTCTATAGTTAACAGTCCAGCTTTAAAGCAATTAAAAGGAAATCAAAATTGAACTAAAGCTACTATTGAAAGTAAACTAGGAAAACTCTTTGAAAGCAAACTCTTGCAATTAATCAACAGAAATGAAGAACAAAGTAAATGGACAGCAAACTGGAATTAAAGGAATTGAATAACCAATCCTATTGAACAACAGTCTGTAATGAATATCAATCAAATGGAACAACAAATGGAATGAAACCATAATTGAAATAGAATAGCGAAGCTTTATATTTGAAATGAGCAGCATAACAATATACGTTGAGAAGGATAATAATCTCTGTTATGATGGAAAAGAATAGCCACATGATTCAATCTCAACTTGTGCAATAAAACAATTTCATAAAATATTATAACAGCTCACTACAAAAACATGAAACTGTAAGGCAATATGATTTAAAGAAATAGGAATTAAATCAAACCATCACACGGCGGAAATTGGAAAGATATAATACAATAGCAGCATACTCCACCATAGGCTGGGCCCTTAACTGCCAGCGGATGCTGCTGGGCTACTTCAGATCAGAAGAATGTACAACAACCCTTTTGTTTATTCATCCTCAAATTGTGAAATCATTACAACAACAAAAGATTTGAAGATTACAATGGAAATGCAACCATCCCTATCCTATCATGAATAATCCACCATCATTCTTCAATCTCTAGTTCTGAATCCTTAATTCTCCATCATTTTCCATCACTGAAATCATCCCCCTCTCTGATGTCTGTTCTGATTTAAATACAAAGAGAGCAGAGAGTGGTTACAACTGTGATAATTTCAATATGATCATTATTACAAAATCGGATTCTTTCCAACCAATTGATCAACAAGAAGATATATTTCCATCCATCTCTCAACAAGAGCAAGACGAATTTGGCTTTGCAGCTTTGATTTGGAGGACGGCCGCAACAACAAATCTAAGAAAATAGTGCTCAACGAACCCTGTGTTTCTCTCAATACAAGCTGAATATGGGCCAACCGTTCTTTAATAAAATTAATTGGGTCCATTCGCGACAAAACCCATGTTCCGGATTTTCTATATTCTTCTCCATTTGCTCAAAATCTCAACTGTAAAACTGTCGCTCCTTATTCCAACGAATTTCTGAGTTGGCGCTTTTAAAAATCAAATCTTCAATATGGAAATTATCTTGGAAGCTAAAAATGGTAAATAGTGTTATAACCAATTTATTAAAACTATCATAGATAAAATCATGCATAATCATCAATTTATTAGAAATAAAGGAAGATAAATAATAATCATCCATAAGAGCATAAATCATTTATAAAATGGATTTAAATAATAAATTATAACAAATGATATAATAGAGAAAAGTACAAATGGATGAAATAAGTGTTAAAAAGTGGTCATATTCACATCCCAACACACCCCCACACCGAATATATTGCATATCCTCATGCAACAAAAACTGAATATGTTGCATGTCCTCATGCAACCCAAAGACAAAACCCATGTGTTAACCAAACAATAAAATTTGTTCCTCTCAGCTCATAAAATGGATAGAACAGATGAATTCTTCCTCAATTAATGAATATTCAATTTTAGCAATATTGATGAAGGCATAACAATTAAGTTGCAGCAAAATATGATATAAATAACAACACCTTCATTAACCATTTTCCCAAAAACTACAAATCAGATTTTGTTGAAATGTCGCAAGTAGATTTCTAATATATGAATGCCTCTATGATCCAAAAATCAGATCGTTTTAATGCACATATCATGAGATATAAACAAAATGGTTGTAGGTGAGAGTGCATTATTTCCAAAAGTTTATGAACCAATTTAACTTGAAATGATCTAGGTTTGTGTATTTTAATGATACCTCTGTGTTTTCCGGAAATCACAAGAATTGAGTTGATAGTTTAAAAAATATTATGGAAATCAATTTCTACACTGAAATTGTATGCCTTAAATGAGAAATAAAATAGAAAACATTCATCATGCATAGCAATTCCTCCCCCTCTCTGAAGAATTAGCATGCCCTCATGCAATGCTAGAAAACAAATAGAGGCAGTTGCTACCAGCTGTTGAATTCTATGCTTGGTGTAAAACAACATGGAATAAGGGAGGTGTTGAGAATGAATAAGAATATAAATGGATGATAAAGAATATGAATGACATGGTAATAAAAAAGAAATGAATGAAAGCGACACTCCCCCAAACCGAAAGATGATATGTCGCTGAAAAATGGGAAGTGGTAAAAACTATAAAATGAAGGATGATAAATAATGCTCAAAATGGATTTTCATGAAATTCTCCTAAATTCGTAATAAATCAGAAAATTATGCTATTTTACCTCAAGTTTTACCACCAAAAGAAAAATGTGGAATGACATATATGTATTGGCAGTTGTTGAAGCTGATGTAGGCAAAGTTGGTGCTGAAAGTGATGCAAAAGGTGGAATCCAGGTAAGCACATAATGTCTGAAGAATTGTTTGTGTTCGGAAGTTGCTCGAGCCGCTTCTGTTAGTTGCAATAGTGTGGTCATGCTGTGATTAGAATTTCCCCTGCATACTTGTTGTTCTCCTGTAAACAAATCACACTTGTGCATACAATGTTCTTGAATCCATAGTGTTAGTTTTGAATAGCAATAGATAAAATGCATGCAAAAATTTCAATCAAAAAAACTTTTGTCTAAATGCAATACTGATATTTTGTCAAATCAACAAGTTATGGCAGAGTGCAGTAATCATATCGCATCCTAACCCATAATGCATACATTCCCCTCTCCAATTGGAAAAGAGATTCCATGACCATAAATCATATGAAAGGTGTTGCGCTCATGGCAAGGCCAGGGAATGAACAATGCAACAGTAAATGAAGAAGAGTACACATATCAATGATAGGACGGCGAGAGTTATGGTTATAATGAGAGCAGAGTGTATAAATATAGTTATGAATACAAGATAGGATGCTTTAGATTGATGATAAGTTATGAAAAGAGAAAAGGGACAGCAATATGCTAAAAATATGCTTTACTGACGGTATTCTAGCTGAAAAATGATGTGATTGATCAAAAAATAATTTATCATGCATAAAGGTTCAAAATAGGGATAAAAATTAAGGAAATAACTTCTCTGATAAAAATAAAAAAATAAGATAAGGGTATTATAGTAATAATTGACGATAAGATATAACTTTAATACCATAAGCAGAGCCTCTGCTGCCAGCAGGCGTCCATAGCCTCGTGAGGGTTGCGTTTTTACCCATATGAGCCAGGATCCTCAATTTATAAATGGAGAGTTCCAATGCTATTCTACAGAAGAGATCAGTGTGCTAGTGTGGTAACCAGATAACCACACTGCCATTCACTAGGATGTAGCAAAAGTGATAAGGCCGGCTCATGATGATACCTCCTATTCCAAGAATAATTTGGCTATCCAATGGATCAAAAACCTGGTGTGGTGGCCATAATGGGAATGTCACTTTGTTACAGCCTTATGAACATGGTAGGCTAGCTCGTAATGAGACCCCCTATCCTCCATTTGCGAACAAATTTTGTTGTTATTGCATATTTTTATGATAAAAAGAGGGAGGCTCTATACTCCTTAAGAGCAAGGATGGCGGAAGAAGTTCAAAATGTCAATAGAAAAAAAATATACCCATAATCTCATTTATTACAGACAGAGCAGATTATAACCAGGAAAGGTGGAACCAACATGGTATTAAGATGATCAATCAATATGATGTTCAACAGAAAACAATGCAGTAAAGTAGTATATAAATAATTGTGTCC
>APFE030368725.1:20844-34391 GCA_000404065.3 Pinus taeda
GTACCCCAAGGAGTAGTAAATGCAGTTTTTTCCTGGTCCTCTGGTTGAACTAAGATTTGGTTATATGCAAAAAATCCATCAAGCAATGAAATTCCGGATGAACCTACTACCATTTGAAGAATATGGTCCATTTTTGGGAGAGGATAGTTGTCTTTTAATGAGACTTTGTTTAGATTTCTGAAATCAATGTAGAGTCTAATTTCTCTTGTTTTCTTCCTAGTAGTGACTAAGTTTGAGACCCAACTTGAATATCTAATGGGAGCTATGATTTGGGCTTCATACATTCTCTTTACCTCCTTCTCAATAGATGGCATAAGAAATGGATTAATTCTCCTAAGTTTCTATTTAAAAGGTTTATGATGTTCTTTGATAGGTATCTCGTCTTGAATTATGCTAGTGTCATAAGACTTTAGGTCTTCGCAACTCCAAGAAAATACATCTTGAAAGTCATTGAACAGATTTATGTATTTAACCTTTTCATCTAGAGGTAATGCTTTTTATATTTTAATGAGTTTAGGTTTTTCCTCAGTTCCTATGTTACATTCTTCTATATCTACTCTTAAAGGTTCCATTTCTGGTTTCCTAGCTAGATCATTTGAATCAAACAAATATTCTAAAGGGACTAATCCCTTACAAAAAAAATTATTTTTAAGGTTTAGAATATTAGGATCATCATTCATTATTTCTCCTATTTCTACAGTTTCTAAGTTATCTACTTCTAGTTTTGTGAAATTAGTGGGTTTACCTATATCTACAATATTCACATCTATCCTACTATCTATGTCATTGTCTACTGTACAATCTATATCTATATTACAATTCTGAAACTCACCTTCAGAATTCATGAAATCATAAATTTGAGAATCCTATGAGAAAATCTACCAATATTTCAAATTGTCAAGTATGACGGGCCTATGTATCACTTTTGCAGTGTATTGGTGGTTGCGCTAAAAAGGCAGTTTGCAGGCACTAGCAAAAGTGGCCAGGTTGTGGGCTTGCATATTTTGTTTCCTAGGAATGGAAGTAATTTCTGTTTCCAGAAGGCGTTTGATCAAATCTAGGATAGTCTCTCTATATTGGCTTAGTCTGGGGTTATTTACAGAGTATTCACCCTTGATTTGTTTGATAATCAATTTTGAGTCTCCCATTATAGAAACTCTCTTGGCTCCAAGTTTTGTAACCATTTGTAATCCAAAGATTAGAGCCTCATATTCTGCCATATTATTTGTGCATTTAAAATTTAACCTAAATGAATGACCTTCAAAATGATTATTCTACATGTTGTGAATCCATACTCATGCGCCTAATTCTAGTCTATTCACAGAAACATTAAAATCGAAATTCCATATTGATTCATGAAAAATGTTTTCACTGTCAGATGTTTTGTATTTCTGTTCTACAGTTGTGATTTCCTTTTTGTTATGGTCTAAATTGTAAAAAATGAAAGAGTCCATATAAGAATACATGGAGTATATAGGGAAATTTTGTGTTTTTTCTTCACTACTCACAATGTATTTCATCAAGGTCTCTCTAAAAAAGTTTCTTTGAACACAAAAAAAATTGATGGTGGCATATGACATATCTAATTGTAAAGATCCCTATAATTTTTCTCCCCATGAGCAAGATAATAGCATTCCATATTTGAGTGGGATGTCAGCAAATACTATTTCATCACAATACTCTTAGTTGGGCATTGGACTAGAGTCACACCCAAATCCTTGATCAGTTTGAGGCATTTAACTTGGCTAGAGTCAAAGGAAAATAGGTCCTTATATGGTTTGGTGATATCTAAGTTTAGCCTCTCCATGATTTACTTTTGGATTAAGCTATGGGATTCCCTTGAGTATAGCATAGAATTATGTAATATTTTTTCATGAATGTTCAAGCTAATGTAGAAAGGATGGATACCCTCTTACTGATGGGTGCCATTTACACCAATGCCAAACAATAACTCAGGCTAATCATCATTCAAATTCACAACATCTTCCCGTTCACCTATGTTCAATGTTTGAGTGATCTGTGATCTATGATTCATTTTTCACTAGTTCAATCAAAGGGACTAATATTTTCAATTTTGCTATCTCAATTTTAATGTTGAAAGGCAATTGAGTTTTGTTTGATTGGATGAGATCTTCCTCAGTTAATGTGGTTTTTGTGTTTTTATCCTCTTTTTCAGTGTTAGGCACTTCGGTCTGTGTTTCAATAGTTTTGTTTTGAATGCTCTTATTTGGAATGTTTTGAGTGACTGTTTCAGTTTGAGTTTTAGATGAAGTTATATCTATTATTTTTGGGCTAGAAGTCTCCTCATTTCCCCTAGGGAGGATTTGTAGGATTCTTCTACAAAGCTTCTATTACCTTTTCAGTTTGGGTCTAGATTGATCTCTTAGTGGGAGTTTCGTTGTTATTTCTCACTTCTTAAGCTATATTGTTTGTGAACCTCATATATGGAAGATTCATAGCCCTGTTTAAAGTTGAAGGATTCCCAATATTGTAATTGCAATTGTTACAACATGTACAATTCATGTTCTTCCTAAGTAAGAAAAAAACATCTTCATTTTTTACTCCTAATAACTTTATCTGGGTGTCATCCTCTCCTTCATGGGTTTGTGAACCCTCAGCATAGTTTCCTCGGAAGGGTGGTCTAATTTGTTCATCTGGTATTGCATTCTTTCCAGTGTTAGGATTCTTCCTAAAGTTAGGATTTCTAATTGGGGGTGGCTTTTGATTCTCCCACTAAGTTTTTCTTTCCATGTTTTCTAATCTAACCATTATTCTCTCTACACTCTTTGCTAAACTATCTATTTTACCATAAGAAGTAGAAGTTTCCTCTTTAATAACAACTCTCTTATCATTTCTCAATCTAGCTTTCTTAGCTAATAGATTGGTTTCTACACTAACAACATTGCTTTGCATTTGCTCCAATGTTTCATGGTTTCTTTCCCTTAACTGGTCTGACATATCAGTGTCAAAACCAGTAGGGAAATTGATTAATGCTAGGTCGGGTGGAGGCTTAATATTAGTAGGGATTTGATTTGTATATGCTATTGAACCTAGTACAATAATCTTGAACTGACTCATTACGAGCTCTTCTAATGTTATCATATCCAGAAAGTATTTACGAAGGGTTTTTCTTTCTCTCCCATCTATCAATAAACAATCTATGAAAAGAAACTAAGTCTGCAATATGATTACCAGGTAAATCTTTGAAGCATTTCTTAACATCCCCAGTTAATGTTTGGGTAAACAACCTCATTTGGAAATCAGGCTCATCATTCTCATGCAACTCAAAATAATTAGTTATTTTGTTCACATGTTGTTGGGTAGTATACTGAGGAGTAGCATCAAACAAATTTTTTTTCTTTGATAATCTCGGGGCATGGCATGGAGTTGTGCTGGTAAAAACAAAGGTGCATATTAGTGCCATGGCTGAGATTCTCACTTGAATAGGGGGTAAAGTGCTGGTACTTGTGGTAGGACTTGAAATAGATGGAGATGAACTAGATGAGGATGAGGAGTTTGGATGGATAGGAAGCGGATGAATGACTCGTTTGGGAAAATGGACTGTGGTGGATAAAATTGTTGAGGTGGTAGTAAATGAAGGTGTATTTATAGTATTTCAAGATTTTGTAGAAATTTCGAAGGCAGCAGCAGTGAGGGTAGCTAGTTCAACTAATTTTTGGAGGTAAGCATCATCTATATGGCTTATCAAAGTGGAGGTAAAAGCTTCTAACTTCTCAAAAGTATCCATCAAAAATTTATCTAAATCTAGATATATAGGCACCCTTTTTGACTCAATGAATTGAATAAAATTAGGGTCTAACATAGTTTCATGAATTGCGTTCTCTGATTTAGGTCTAAAAAATGAGAGATCAAATGAAAAATCAAATGTAATTTCCTCTCAAGTTGATAATTCCTCGGGTAGTGAATTTTCCTTAACTAACTGGCTACTACTTGCTTGAGTTTATACCTTTTTTAATTTTCTTAAAATCTTGTTTGGGTTGTCAACTATGGTAGTAGGGTTTGGATCTGGATTTTCACTAGTATAGTGATTCTTCTTGGTAGCAATAATTTTAACTTTCTAATTGTTTTTATGAAACTTTTTTAACAACACTCAATAAATGACCTTAAGGGGCATAAGATAAAATTTAAGGTTTCCTTAAAGTTTTATTACACTGAGGATGAAAGTCACCAGTATAGTCGCCAAGATGTTATCACTCCAATATTTTTCTTGAGTGTTGGAGAAAGAAATGATTAGAGGTAACCAAAAACCAACTTTGGAGATTAGGATCTAGCCTTCCTAATCTCAGAGAGGAATCTCTCTTTTTTATTTAACTTGTTTAGTTATTTTATTTTACTCTAGTTATGATTGTGCTTGGGTTTTGATTTAGATTTGGTGGTGGGATCACTTAGATGTAAAAGGGGTGTATTTTCCATTGGGCTATGGGGTCAAATGTTAGACAAACAGGATTGGATAAAGTTCAAAAAATAGTGTCTACAAGGTAAGATAGCAAAGCTACTTTAGATCTCAAGGGTGGATGGTGAAGTGGTTTTCAATAAGATCCAAAGAGCAATTAAGGGTTCCTTAGGATGGATTATGAGGAAAGTGAAAGAGGTCAACCGGGATGTGAAAGGAATTAAGGATTATCAAATCCAAATATCAGAAGAAAACATGTAAATGATTAACTATGGAAAACAAAGTGTACTTAAACAAATTTTGAGATAAACTTCCAGTTAATTCATTCCACTTTAGATAAAATTTAAGTTTGTGAAAAACATAAGAGAATAAAAAATTGACAAATAAAATACTTCACTCTAATAGCTCTACACATGAATCCTGTAATCCAATCTCTTTATTACTTGCTCCAGTCCGTTGACTTGAGGATTGGTATAATAACCCTCAGGTTTATGATCAAAATAACTTTACAAATGTATAGCAATCCACACTCAATACTTCAAATTATGAAGTATTTATACAAAAAATATTTACAAAATATCCCAAATTGTCTTGGGAACTAATCTAGGAGAAATAAAAATATTCATGCAAGAAGTTAGAGACAACTATTGAACTGTTGTTTGTTGTCCTTGTTTATTAGGTTGTGCTATATTTAATCTTTGATACTTTTCCTTTTAATACATGATTTGTTGTTTGGTATTCACACTGGAAGTTCTATTTACTTTGAACTTTCCACTCATACACTTTCATCTGATACACTTTGGCCTATCTAACCTTTCATTATCATTTTACTGTGCCTTTTTACTCTTACTGTACATTTTCACCTTTTGAATTTCTACAATAAGTCATTTAATTTCACCCATGTTTTGGCATCTGATAATTGGGTATTGATGATTTTCCTAAAAACCTCATTTGCCTTTGTATACTTTGCCAAAGTAGGTTTGTTCACAAAAAGGTGTTTTACTTCGTGCTAGAGGTAAAACAAAATGTCAAAAGTTTGGTATAATACCTTGAGAGTAGGTATCCCCTTCATGGATGAAGTATTCACTTGACCTTTCACTACTTTCTTGATTTTTCTATTGTATTCTTCCTATGTCATCAAGTTATCATTTATTACCAAGGGATTTGGTAAACCCTTTTGCCTCAAAATTTCAAATTTGACCATGAATCTGTTAATGAAAAGCTGCATGGTTTGGCACTTATCTTCTAGTTTTAACATTAAATTCCTCTTGGTGAGGACCCTTCTCACTTCCAAAATTGTACCTGTTCTATCAGGTATCTCTAATTCCTGTAGCTCATACTTGTTCTTGGAGTTGAGGAAGTGAATGATCCTTGCAGCTTCCTTTGGCATGTCTCCAAGTTCTCCCTTCACTCTTTGTATGGCTTTTGTAGCCTGTTTTGTCAAATCAATCTGCTCAAAAATAACTTGGATGGATGGCCAAATATCATTGATAGAGTTAATGATATTGGCCCACAATGGTTCCTTAGCCTAACCTAGGGGTTCCTTCAATGTAAGTTCGTTCTCTAGGATTTTTATTCTTTCATTCATTCTAGTGGCTTTCTGCACTTCTTCTTTGTGCATGAATTGGGAAAGTTTGTAACCAGTTTCCAGACTGGTCACCTTCTCCATAATCTTTTTCATTTCATTGGTCTAAATGGACATGTATTCCGTTGCCCTGACCAACCTACTTGCCTCATCTCCTGTGGATCCTATTGTTGTAGACCCTCTTACTAATGTAGATGGTGTGGAAGTTGGTAGTGCTATAGCCATTAAAGTTGTGGGAGCTAAGGATGCTGCCAAAGTGGAAGGCACTGTAGTAGTAATTATTGGGATGACAATGGCAAGGGCATCCTCAAGACTAGCTTGTTTTAGCTCAAACAAGCTATCCAATTCTTTCTCCATATCCTTTAGCTAATTATTCAGTTGTAGCACTGAGTCCATCCTCTCCTCATGATTTGTTTGGCTTTCTAGGACATATTTCATTTGTAGGTGTTCTGAATGATGCAACTTTAGTTGTTTCTTGAGAGTTGCTATATCCTCATTCTTCTTTTTGATCAAATTCTCATCAGCCTTAATGTCACTCGAATCATGGCCCAGCTCAATGACAAAGTCCTCCAATGATTTGATCCTATTTTCTTTGGCCTCTGAGGAGGCCTTCTCCAATTTGTATTGGTTTGTGATGTTTTCTAGTGAACCCTAGAGCTTTTGTGCAACCATGGACTTTCCTGTGAGGGTGGAGTAAATCATCTCTGCATCCTATTTATGAAACTCTATTTGGTAAATGGGATGAGCATCCCTGGCCAATACCTCAAAATAAGTCTTTCTACAATCAGTTGAGGTCTTTGGATGCATGAATGAGACCTACATCTTTCATTCTTTCATGTCAAAAGATGACATCCACCTGCTCTGGTTGGTTGGTGTATGCTTGAAGTATCGGGCATATGTCTCAGCCTTTAACTTCTCATTCCTCATCCTTATCTCCTTGTACCTGTCTTTAATGTCCTTTTCTTTATCTACTGGCCTAGTGAAGGATGAAACCTCAACACATAGCTATCTCTCAATAATTTCATTCTTTGAGGTTGATGGTTGTTGTGTCTCTCCTGAAGCGGTTTTGTATTTGTTTCTTTGCCCCATTGTTTTAGTGCCAGTGATTTCCACTGATTCAATGTTCTCTTAATGTTCAGACACAAGATTCAACTTGGGCCTTTTCCTGAGTTCAAATTACTCATCTATGGTCTCCATGACATAACTAGAACCATCCTCCCTATTTATCTCTTGATTCCTCTCCTCATTTGCTGGAGTTTGTAAAATAGAAGGATTACTCATTGGTTCCCCTAGTTCTGGAACCTGTAGGAAAGAACTGTAGTCAATTTTCTTTTCAACATCAATGTGTGTGTTCTCTACATCCACTATTGTGCTATCCATGTCAATCAATGTGTTTTCCAACCACTCTGATTGGTTGGAAAACTGCTCAATATCAAGTCTTAGGTGGTGGATGAAATGTCTCAATTTTACCTTGATTCTCAATTTGTTTATGACTCCATGAGGATCATACTGCCACATGAAGCTGTTCGTGAATTTCATGTCCTACAATATTTTGTTAACTTTAGGTCCAACTTCTCTGTTATTACATATGAAGGGGCGTAATCGATTCTTTATTTTAAATTGGGTATTCTTCCTAGCTGCTAGGAAGTTGACCACATCTGAATTGATGATTTTCCTAAAATACTCTAGTGCAAATATCCTCATGGGGTGGTATTTGGGCAATTTATAAGGGGAAAGTTGGCATCCATAAACTATGATTTTAGTGTGGTTCTACTATAGATACTAGTCTCCCACCTTGATGTTCTTAGCCAACTGTAACACCCTTTTTATTTCTTGGATGATTCTGGGTTGATGGGCACTGATCAGAATGTTCATGACTGGTTGGACAAATGAATCAGTGAAATCTTTATAGGTAAATGATTTGGAGTATTTCTAGATCAAGGGTGTCCAGTAAGCAGCTGATCTCTCTTTTCCTTTGGTATCCAACTTCTGGATGATGAAAAGGAATTTATCTACTTGATAATAAAAAAAACATGTGAAATAACATTGAAGAGTACTTGAAAACACTTTCAGTTGGCAGTCTAGTGAACTGTTCATGCCTCCTATTTGCAATGAGATGAGCATAGTTGTATATGATAGTAGGAGGCTTTCCTAGGGTAAAAATGGATAGTCAGGCCAGGATAACCTCATCCACATGCTCATCAGTGGTATATCCTAGGATCCAAGAGAGCATGGTGATTATATGTCTGCATATCTCTGAAAAACTGGTGGTAGCATAAAGTGGACTATCTGTGGAAGTATGGCGGTCTGCTATGATGAAAGGCTCAAATATTTGTCTTATCTTAACTAGGTCTAGTGTGATATATAGGTCCAATATGTCTTCAATGGATAGTGGGGTCTCATTAGGTCTAGGTTGGACTTGAAACATTTGGTTGATAGAATTTGGAGTGATTGTGAACAACAACTGCTGATTAGGGGCAACAATAGCTCTTTGGTTAGGGATATAGCAGGCATGATAGAAGTGTGTGATATCAGGGAATGTGTGCACTACTAGGAATAAATACTTGGGTAAATTGGATTCCCACGGATGGATGTCATTGATATGGTTCAAGAATCTATCCTTACTCCAACAGTGGAGCTTCAAAAGCTAGTCTGGGGAAGCAGTATCTTTTATTTGAAAATCCCTATCTACTAGTGCCAAATGATCAATGTCAAAGTGAGGAGTTGACATAGGTCTCATGTCCAGAGAGGTCTGGGAAGCCATGACTAAGTTTATGGATAGTGATTAGGATTTTAGTTGTTTCATATGTCAGGTTTTGGAAACTTTGGTACAGAGAAGGGTAATTATAGTTTACAAAAGGAAGGGCTTTGGGTATTGAATTGAAATACTCTTCAATTTTAATTAATTTCAATTAATTAAGATTTTAATTTGACTGTATATTTTCAAATTGAGAGGGTCGTTCTGGATTTTCTCAAGAATACTTGGAATTTGGTGGTATGGCTTTGCAAGTTGGATTAAATGGTGGTTGTAGAGGGTGCGGTGGCTTCAGCTATGAATTGGATGCTTGAATTGGGTGTTTGGAGCTTCTTCATGTGGCAGAAGGTGGTCACTTTTGGTTGCAGAGGCTCAAGGTGTCGTAAAATAGCTTGAGTGGCATTCACAGTGAAAATGAGCGAAAAGGGTGAAATGTGGCTTCTCCATTCTTTCAAATGGAAATGGTTAGATTTTGGTGCAAAATTTACAAATGAATAGTGGATGGTTTATTGCCTTGGTGGGGAGGAAATTTTTGGGGCCATCACACTGGTTTTGGAGGGCAGGAAATATTTCCTTGCAAGCATGTGATCTAGCTTGGGGCTGCCACGTAGTAGAATAATGCCCAGGAAAAACAGTGAATCTCATCTGCTCTTGGGTTAGTAATGGTCAACCATTGAATGTGCACGATATGGATATGCATCGTTAGATACTGAGGCGGGAGTTCAGACGGCTATCACATGGTCAAGATGCACGGAGGGAATTGGGACTAGGATTTGCAAGGCTCAGGGGGTTAATTACAAATAATTTGTAATTAATTAATGAAGAAAGTAGGGATTAAATATAAGCTCAGGTTTAATAAAGTGGGACCAGGCTCTATTGTGGTAGGGTTTTCTTAACTACACCAAGGGTTGGCGGGTTAAAAGGTTTTTTTCAAGGAAATATGAATCACAGAGTTAATTAAGTAATGTGGGGGGCTAAAAACTTAGGATAAATGGTTGTTATGGATTTTGAGGGGAAATAGGGAAATTAATAATGGGGATGGTAATATTTGCAAAGGGGGAATGGGTTTCACACTAGGGAAAAGGGGTTTTGGGTAAGGGGGTGAGTTTTGCAAGGTAATTTACTATGGAAATGTGTGAAACCAAGGGATAAGGGTCAAAATGAAGGGGAAAAGGGTACTTAATGAAAAATGATGAGATAATGAGGAAAATGATAAGGAAATATGTGAGGGTGAAATGAAGTGAGGGGGAATTAGACAAACATTCTTGTGAATACCTTTCCACTCTTAGAAATTCTCCTGCACATGAAACATAGGATTAAGCATGATAAATGTGCTTTTGACTGAGCAACCTTGTATATTTGCAGCCTTATCTTTACCTACTCTTTATTTATCCTCACATTTTTCTTCACTTTATTACGTGCATTTGAGCTTGAAAACCCTTTATTTCCTTTTCTTTTGATAAGAAAACTATCTAATTCTAACCTTACAACTTCCAATGTATCAGATTAAGCTTATGAACACATTTTTATTTTCTACCTAACTACTGATCTGCCAAGATTAAATAGTTTGGCTAGATCTTTATTCTCTACCTATAAACATAAAATTTAAAACATGAATGAGCCAAGATTAAGTTGTTTGGCCATCAAGAATTGTGGCATTTCTAACAAGCTGCACACAACCTTATTTTGCATAGTAAAGTAAAAAGTAGTGGCATTTGAATTTGCACACTTACATGATATGTTTTATTTATTTTTCAAGGTTAATATTTTTCACTTTTTTTTTTTTTTATCTCTTTCTCTTTCATTTTGTCCTTTGGTTATTATTTTAGGACATACCCTCTTTACATTTTTTTAATTTTTTAAATATGGAAAACATTTTGCAGAAAGCAAAAGTATGTACAATATTACAAGACTAACCATAGCCAATTCAAAATTATGAATCCTATTATTATAGGACCCTAACAATAGGTATACTACCTAATCACTGGTTCACTCCATATGACACTCAATGTATGATTTTGAGGAAAATATTTTCGAATGATCTAAATTTTCTAGCTATAATTTATGTAATGACCTCAGAGAAGTGCATTTCATTTCGATTGACACATAAAACTGCATAGCTATTAAGATGCTCATAGCCTACAATGCTGGCACTATATGAACTTCCATCTCATTTAAAACTCACATTCTTTTTGTTCTCATTATTTAAATTAAATGTAATAGGTTTTAAGTGAAGATAAATTTGAAAAGAAATAATTATTGTTTTGGGGACAATGAATAATTGATCTAGAAATGGAGATAGTAAATGCGACATCGAGACCAATTGTAGTCAAGAATGTTCTGGATAGGTGAAAAAATAAACTCATGAAATGCAAGTCCTAAAAAAATATATTTTTGCCTCTTAAGCACCTATTCATGGGGACAATATGCAAGATACTTATAAATTACCCTTTCAAATATGAATCATTTAGATACTCACTTCACTATAGTAGCATCAACTCAATCTATTCTAGCAAACAATTCTTCACTTGGGATTCTGCTACCATAAGTAAACAACAACAACCTTATCTATTCGACAAATGAGAATTAAAAATCAATCATCAATATAGAACAATCGCTGAAAAAGCATGGGTCAATTGGTAGCTTCTCAAAATATTGTCCACTTTCTACATCATGTCACAATTAAAGTTGTACTTGAGAGCCAATATCTTCAACTATAGGACTAGTGTCATTAATATGAAGCTGCAAAGAAGATTTCAACCACACAAAGAAAAAGTCTAGACATCACAAAGAGATTAAATTTGATATGAAAAATTATGATGTAGAAATAGCTAAATTATTCTTAAGAAATTTTGAAGGCTGGAAAAAAATTACATTGTTTCCTTGAAAGTGTTTATTCATGGGACAATATTTCAGATCCATATAAATTATCGTGTCAAAGATGAATTAGTTAGATACTCACTTCACTTTAGTAGCATTAGCTACATATATTCTAGCAAACAATTCTTCACTCAAGATTCTCCTACCATAAGTAAGCAACAACAATCTTATCTATTCAAGAAAGGAGAAATAAAAATCAATTAATGATACAAAATAGACGTTGACAAAAACATGGGTCAATTGATATCTTATTAGTAGTATTGCCCAATTTCTAGAATCATGTAAGAATTAATGCTATACCTTACAACCAATATCTTCAACTATAAGACTCTTGCACTAACATATTCATAGGCAAAGATAGGTTGTTTGAGTTCCCCATCCTAAGAATGTCTCATGAATATTTACATGTCATATCTTGATCTAGGGTTTTAAGTTATCAACATATAGAAAGGAGTAAACCGAAAGTGGACCGAAACTGGCCAAAAAACAGGATAAAAGAAGTATTTTATTAATAAGAGACTTTATATCTGCATTATTATTTTTCTCCATTAGTCCAACCAAGTTTAAGTTCAACTAGGGTCTGTATTTTAGTGAAAATTAATTGACTAATTACCAACATTCTAAGCAAGAGTGCTCAAAGTTTAAAAGCATAGAAATATCAATTTTACAAATTTTGAAAATACACCTATATTTCCTACACCCTAAGCCTATGCTTCTTAAGAAAAGCATTACTCAAGTACCTGACAATATGGACGATCATCAAACGTTATATATACTATATAATTTCCACTATGTCATCTGTAAATGGTATACAAAAATCAAAGAAAAAAAAATACCATGGACAAGGGAGATCGCGTACGAAATTCTAAATTTGCAAATGTGACTTTGTTTGAGAAGAGAAAATTAAAGGGATTTGAATGTTCCTTCCATAAGAATGAAAATTGCAAGCCAATTGTCACACTTTCTTCCTCATTAAAATTATTGTAGCCATTTCACAATGTTTTTAGAACCTCCTCCATTTATTAGTTCATTCTTGGCGTGGATATTTTGTTTTTTTTTTTTTCAGCACAAGACTTGGCTGCATTGAGGCTACGTTGCATGGAAAAGGTACGAAATTATTAATGTCAAGTCTCATTTTCTGGGTTGACGAGCCCTATATCTGCTATACCCACTTTCTTTCTCTAGCTTTCACTTTCTTCAATTCTTTCCTTGATTTCTCTGAGGTTCTTAGGCTTTACAATTATTATTATTAAACAATGCTCTATATCTTGTTACCTGCATGTGGTTCTTTTATTTGAAAGATATACGATTGATTGAGTTGACTTGAATTCAATAACATGTTGAAATTTGGTACCGGAGGACAGGTGGTTCCCTTAGGCTTTGATCTTTGGCCTAGGGAAAAGTGTCCAAAAGATTTTAATTTTTCTCCTAAAGTGACTTTATAATTTTTATAAAGTTAAAATCTAATTTAAAAGTGACTTTAAGTGATTAAGTTACTAAGTCTAATTTTAAAGTGACTTTTATAAAGTCAATGAAAAATTAGAAAGGAAAAGTGACTTTGGAAATAAATGACTAAGTGGGTCTTTATTAAAGTGGGTGAATTAAAAAATAGAAAGTGAGATTTAAATGTGCATTTAATCTCAGCCATTGATCTAAATCTATTTCAGCCATTGGATTTAGAGATCACCCAAAAGTCACTTGGATCACCCAAAAGTCACTTGGAGTTATATTAAAGGAGGAAAAGATCATTCATTCTTTCATGAGCAGATTGAGAGAAGGAGAGCAAGAGAGCAAGGGAGATTTCTGGAAAAGAAGGAGAAAGAGGCAGCAGTTTGGCACACATACCAGGCAGCTCTTCAGCAAAATCAGAACAGCAGAAAGACAAGCAGAACAACAACAAGAACAAGCAGAAA
>APFE030368726.1:0-28454 GCA_000404065.3 Pinus taeda
ATCTGCCACAAATGTCGTTTAATCCTCAATTACCATTTCTAGCCACGTTGGAACTGCCTGATGTGTCAAAGCTGACAAATGACCCCATTCTTCATGATCCACAGTGGCCACCAGTTCCAACTAAAATTTCGAGTGACTGTCCCAAATTCGATGGGAAGGCCGAAGAAGACCCTCAAGCCCATGTCATGACGTATCACTTATGGTGTTCGTCGAATTCATGGCTTGATGATTCGATCCGACTTCACCTTTTTCAAAGGACTCTCACAGGTTCGGCCGCGAAATGGTATATCGAATTGTCTCGTGTATCATTCCATCATTGATTTCAATTTCGCTGGCTATGGCATTTTTAAATCACCTTTCAGTTACCCATTCCGGTTATGAACGGGACTCATTCTCCTTAGTTCTCTTAAACAGCATACTTGCTCACAACCATCTGCCGTATATTCATGAATGAAAGCGTCGGCAGGTTAATTCAGAGTTTTGGAACTTGATTTTCGCCTTACCGACGGGTTTACTACCTCCTTTCCCCCAGATTTTGCAAACACGCATATGGGGCATGTAACTGAAGAGCAAGCGATCGCGCCCCGCTCAGTACCTAGACTTAGTCTATTCTCAGTCTGGTACTTTGTATGATTATTTGCCAGACGCCCCTAGGCCCGGCACATCCAAGGCTCCACCCAAACCATCTGTTGATGGAGTCATCGGCTCTGTGTCCCAGGCCCCTAAAAAATCACCCAACTCTGGGAAGCAGAAATCTAGTTCACCCAATGAGAACTCTTCCCAGGGCATTGTTAGTTCTAGTAATACTTCAGAGGTGAATGTCGTTCAGTCTTCCACGACAGGCAAAGCCTCGAAGGGTAAGAAAAAGGAAAAAGGAAAAGGGAAGAATAAATCCGATCAATCCAAGCAGGGATCGTCTAAACCTCCTGGTGAGGAAGGTGCTAAGCGTAAGCCTAAGTACCCATGCCTCATTTGTGAAGAAGACCACTATACTAAGGACTGCCCTAGGCGGGCCGAAGTTAGCTGGTTGTTGAAAGGTACTCAAGGGATTCCTGCTGTTTTGAAAGAACCTTTCTTTCTTAGCGACCCAGATGGTAGCTATCCTCTTCTTCCTCTCCTTCGTTTCCCAGGTCTTCGATGGCTGACACTTATTCCGATCCATGTATCTACTCGAGCTAAGGATTATCCGTCGTCCGCAGGCAAGGAGCCAGAGGTTCCCTCAAGTGCTCCTCCGTCCAGCTCTAGCCCACTCCATATTGAAAGGCCAAGTACCGAGACGATAATCTGACCCCCTCCCAAAGGGGTACTCAGGAGGTCTTCCTATAACCCGAATGCTCGTGCTGCTCAGCACTACAGTATCGTGGAGGATTTAGCGCAGGCTCCATCTGGCATGTCCGCATTGGAGGTCCTTCAGAGCTGCCCCCCCCAGAGGAAGTCCCTGCTATCGGCCATCGGTGGAATAGACCCCGCGGACTCGGATTTAATCCCCTTTGATCTCGAGAGTCATGTGCCGTGACTGCCTCATCAGATCGCTTTCCTTATACAAGTCATCATCAATTCTAAAACGATCCATCGTACGGTTGTTGATGAGGGTGCCTCAACCTGCATCATGTCTGTTGCATGTTGGAAAGCTATCGGGTCCCCGACCTTGAGTGAGTCCCCGACGACCCTGGAAGCCTTCGACGGGAGAGAGTCTCATCCGTATGGTATCCTTCAACGGCTACCGATTACCTTAGAAGGGAAGACCGTAGAAGTTGAAGTTGAAGTTGTAGACACCAGTCTTACATATAATCTTCTTCTTGGGCGAAGCTGGACGTACGCTATGCATGCAATAGCTTCGTCTCTCTTCCGTGTCATTCGCTTTCCCCATCAAGGGAAAATTGTCACGGTTGATCAACTCTCGTTCTTCGCGTCCTCTTATGAGGGAAACGTACCCTTCGTTGAGCATACCTCAATGTCGTATGAAAATGTGGGAGCCGGGCTCTTCAAAGAACCCGCCCTTATGGGTGTTTTTTCCCTCCCACCTCCCAACTTCGCCTCGATCTCAATGATCTCGGTTCATTCTGACCCCTGGATTCTCCCATCCATCGACCAGATGGAACCTTGGGGCGAGGAAATGCCGTTGAGCCCAGCCGAGCTCAACTACATTGAAATTGTCGCTGCATCGGCTTCTTATGCGGAACCCACCGTCTCGAGTGGGGCGCTTGACTCAGATGATTTCCCCCCTTGGGTAGGAGAATACACCTCTTCGAATCCATTAAAGGAAACATTTCCTTCCGATGAGGCAATTATAGAGACAATGTCTCTGGACGAACGACCGTGGTTCTCTCTTCACCATCGTTCCTCCTTTCTCCCGACCTCCCAGGAAACTTTACTGTGTCTCGCGCGGTTTGCCTCATGTCTCCCTTCCCAACCCCTTCAGATGCCTATTCAAACCTATCATACAACGTCAGAAGGAAACCTAGGGAACATTACGCAAACTCAACCGATCGACATCTCTGTCAAATCAGGGATCGTTGAGAATATTTTCATTGGAGTGACCTGCACTCCAGAGGAGATTCAAGTTTACATTGCTCTTTTTCGCGATGTTTTTGCATGGTCATATGAAGAAATGCCTGGCATTCACCCATCTATAGTCGTGCACGAGATACCAACGTATCCCGGGGCCAAACCTGTTCGCCAGCGTTTGCGTCCCGTGCACCCCCTCAAAGCGGCAACCATCAAGGCAGAAGTGGAAAAGCTTCTTAAAGCAGGATTTATCTATCCTATCCCACTGACAGAATGGGTTTAAAACATTGTCCCTGTCGATAAAAAGTAGGGTACCATTCGTGTCTGCGTTGACTACCGTGATATCAACTGAGCATGTCCCAAGGACAACTACCCCACTCCATTCATTGACCAACTCATCGATGAGTGCACGGGTAGCGAGATTTATTCGTTCATGGACGGTTTTTCTGGTTACAACCAGATTAACATTGCTCTGGCAGATCAACATAAGACGGCCTTTATCTGTCCCTAGGGCACCTTTGCTTATAAAAAGCTCCCCTTCGGCCTCAAAAATGCCGGTGCTACTTTCCAGCATGCGATGTCGTATGCTTTTCATGATATAAGACACATCGTACAGCCGTATCTGGATGACCTCCCGGCTCAATCAGCTAAACGTGCAGACCATCCATCGCACCTTCGTGAAATTTTTCTCCGTTGTAGACACTATAATATTCGTTTAAATCCACACAAATGTGTCTTCTGCATGGAATCAGGCCGACTACTCGGGTTTATCATCTCCCGAGAGGGCATCCTTCTGGATCCTCTAAAAGTCGAAGCGATCGTGAATCTTCCTCCCCCTGCAACTTTGCGGCAATTACAGAGTCTCCAGGGAAAAGAAAATTTTCTAAGACAATTCATACCAAACTATGCCAAAGTGGCAAAAGGATTCACCCGGTTACTGAAGCGTGACACCCCATTCCGATGGGATGCCATAGCCGAGGAGCCGTTTTCTCATCTTAAAACACTCCTGGTTTCTGCCCCTTTGCTGTAGCCTCCGAATTACCACCATGATTATACGCTCTATTTGGCTGCTGTTGATACCACTATCGGCATGGTTTTGGTTCAAGACGACGATCATGGCATCGAGCATGTCATCTATTATCTTAGTCGCAACTTATTAGACACGGAAACTCGATATGCATATGTCGAGAAGTTGGCCCTCACCGCGGTTTGCGCTGTCCAACGGTTCCGCCACTATATTCTGTTGCGCACTACTACAGTGATTTCAGATTGCAACCCCATGACATATATTCTCTCACGACAATTACTGGGGGGAAAGTACTCAAAGTGGATCGTCATCCTCCAAGAGTTTGACTTAGAATTTACTACAACCAAGTCCAAGAAATCGCTTGTTTTTGCTGAACTGCTATGTTCCTTGCCATCCGTCGCTGCTCCCTCGCAGATCGAGGAATCGATTCCAGATGAAACTCTGTTCCTAATTAGCACCCTCGATCCATGGTATGGGGACATCATCGTCTATTTGCAGACGTCCTCCTTCCACCCCGAGACTTCGAAAGACGCTCGTCGGTGGATCCGTCACCAAGCTCAGCCTTATCGCATAGTTGGAGACACCCTATACCATCTTGGAGTCGATTCAGTTCTTCATCGGTGTCTCACCTTCGAAGAAGCAGAAAGAGTTCTAAATGACTGCCACTCCGGCGCTTGTGGCGATCACATGTCTGGATACGCTACCGCAAAAAAAATCCTTCGCGCTGGCTACTTCTGGCCTTCCATCTTTAAGGACTGCATTCTCGCTGCCCATTCATGCCATGAATGCCAAATCTACCAGCGGAAGATGCATGCTCCTGCTGCACCTCTGCACCCCGTAGTGACCGTTGGCCCCTTTGCTAAGTGGGGCATCAATTATGTGACATGTAACCCTCGCTCAGCCGGGGGGCACGGTTACATCATTGGTGTTGTCGATTACTTTACAAAATGGGCCGAGGCGATGCCCACATTGTCCGAAGATGGTCACATGGCAGCGCAGTTTATTTTCAATCATGTTATTGCTCGGTTTGGAGTCCCGCAAGCCATTGTCACTGATCACGGAAAGCATTTCCGCAATCACATGATGGTCAAATTAACAACCCAACTTGGACTTAGGCATGATAGTTCATCTCCATACTATCCTCAGGCCAATGGTTAGGTTGAAGCCGTGAACAAAGTCTTGGTCACGATGCTTCAAAGAACTATCAGCATGCACAAATCCAATTGGCATTTGATGTTGTTTTCCACATTGTGGGCCTACCGAACCTCAGTGAAGGATGCCACCAGCTTCAGCCCTTTCCAGTTAGTATATGGGCTGGAGGCAACCCTTCCAATTGAGTGGGAGATTCCTTCGCTAAAATTAGCCGCCGAGTTACTTCCCGAGACTACCCCTGCAGAAGAGCAGCTTCTCTACCTGGAAAGACTAGATGAGACACGTTGTCTAGCCTCCCTTGCTATAGAAGCTCAAAAGAAGCGAGTGAAAACTCACTTCAACAACTCAGTTAATCCCCGCTCTTTCGTTGAAGGTGACTTGGTCCTGCTCTACGATCAGGCTAATGATAAGCTAGGAGCAGGCAAACTCGAGCCAATGTGGCACGGGCCCTACATTGTAAAACGAGTTCTACAAAAAGGTGCCTACGAGCTGATTGATTACGGAGGCAATCCCTTGGACCGGCCCCGTAATGGGCTATATCTTAAAAAATATTATGCCTGAGTCCAGGCACTCTCTCATTTATTTTTACATGCATATGCCTTTTTCAAGTGTGTTTTGTGTGTGTGCGTGTTTGTTTTTGTCTTAGTAAGCCGGTGTGATTGCTGCTTATTATGTCTTTTGCTTCTGCACAGATGTCTGGATCACCTTACGTTGGTTTCGCTGATGGTGCCTCCCGCAGCGCTCGCAATCTATCATCTGCGGCATGGGTGATCTATGATCCTCATGGTGAGTTGGTAGACATTCAAGGTGTGTGTCTAGGTTGCACGACAAACAATGTAGCTGAATATAGTGTTGTAATTGAACTATTGGCTGAGGCGATTAACCTTGGAATCCGCTCGTTGCTTGTGAACTTGGATTCACAGCTTGTAGTTCACCAACTCAATGGGCAATATTCCGTCAAAGACCATCACATATTAAGGTTGTATTTACGTGTTAAGTTATTGGAGAGAAATTTTGATTACATTACTTATCATCATATTCCAAGAAGACTTAATGTTGTAACTGATGCATTGGCTAACTATGTATTAGACAGACATTTGCGAAACATGTAAATTCATAAACATAAGAAGCATAAGATACAATAAAACACCATGTATATATATATATATATCGTGTGGCGCACTAAGGTGCTCAAAAATAAATGTATGTGTCTCAAGTGTTCTCAGTACATCCGAGACATATGTCTCTCAAAATAACAGTAGTGAAAATAAAACCTAGGCGACTACTGTGGTGGGTCATGCTCTCTGTAGACCGCCGCTGCTCGTGCCACCCGCCTCAATAAGCGATGCATCCTGGGTTCCACACCCACTGTATGGATCTGCGCAGCTAAAAGGACCTCCTCGATCTCCTGATAGTCTGGGATCCCTGCCAGTAACCCCTCTAGGTTTCGGATCACCGTCTCCACCTGGTCACCACCCGCGAGAGCCAAAGCCAAGGCGCTAGCACCCTGGTCTGCCCTCTGTGCCTCTGGAGCTAGGCCAAGGGGTCTCGCAAGTCCTACGTCTGCACAGTAAGAGCATATATCAAGACATGTACATGAAAAATACAAAAACATCATATAAACGAAAATGAAAAAGATCAAGTGTCGTACCTCCGTCGTCCCACTGCTCTCCCGCAGGCAGTGGCATATCCGGATCTCCTCGGAAGTCGATACCGGCGTACGGCCAGTCCTTGACAAAGATGACCTGGCTCTCTAGCCACTCTCTGAAACAAAGGCCCCAGGACACTGATCGTCCACCACCTCCGTGAGGCATGACTCGAGACCACTTAGTGGCCCTCGTCTCCCACGCATTGCGTGGCGGGTCTAACACCATGGTCTGCAGCCGGAGGGCCGGCACCCACTCAAACATCAGTGGGAGTAGAAGAGAACTATAACCAAACTGCTTCGACTCTCCGCATCGGCAGTTGTTCAGTTGCCTCTTCATGCTGTTCGTCACAGCCGCCGCCCAGTTAAAGATCATGGGCTCTAAGCAATCTAGAGCAAGTAAGAGATTGGCCTTTGAGGCCTCATGGTTCGCCAAGCTCCCCGCTGCCCGCGTAACCAGGAAAAGGATAGTACGGAGAACTATGTCGGCATGCTCGCCGACACCCACCGATGGGATACTACACTTCCCACTCCGTGTCTTGACCGCCTGTGGGCAGACACAAGCCATCAGCCAATCTAGCATCTCGCCGCTAGGACGCTGTCCCTCCAGAATAGGTACCGGGCCTCGGCGAGACAGCCCAGTCAAAAAGTAAATATCTGTAGAGTCGAACTCAATGTCTCGACCCTGGATGGTAAATTTCCCATCCACTGGGTTCCATGCTCGAATCAATAGCTCTAGCAGGTTTGGTTGGGCTCTCAGTCTCGGAGTGAGGAAAAACTTCAGCAAACCGCATGCCCGCATTGCATTGCGGCATCTGGCATCGGCAAAAGCGGCAACGTCCTCGTTATCATGGTCCCTCTCCTGCCAAGTAAATGCCATATTGCCCTGCAAAAGCACCCAAGACTCATTTAGAAACTTGCATGTGGAAGATAATAGTTAAATTTAAAAAATTAATATGTCACAGCGCCAGCGCGACTGTTTCTAAAACAGTCGCGCTGCAAATGGCCGCCCTGTGCATTTTTCATTGGGTCAGCACAGAAGGACGCGGGTTTTCCGTGCTGACCCAGAATGAGCTACGTGTTGGAAAGCCGATCAGCGCGGACCCGATAGGGAAATCCGCGCTGACCGAGAGCGCTCCAACGCGAAAAGATTTTGGCGAAACAGCCAAATCTTACGGTCAAATTGCATAAAAATATAATCAAAATGAAAGGCAGGACTAGAGGAACCTACCTGGAAAGAACGATCGAGAAATCAGTGTCCGGATGAGGAAGAATCAGCTCCGTCAACTTTGTAGTAATTCAACGTTCTCCAGAGCTCCAATGGTAAAATGGTAAAAATGGTTTTACAAACCTCCTATTTATAGTAAAATTTCCAAATTTGGTTAAAATTCTTTATAAATGTGGGTTTTTTACTATAGTTTTACCATGAACTCGTCTAGATGTGATGAATTATGTTTCAATACATACTTTATTATGATTTTTCGACGTGTCGAACAGGTTTATGCGGGTATTTGTCGTGTGCAGGTCCTCAAAACTAGCATGGTCGCGGTGGATTCCCGTACACTTGGTCCCAAAAGAGGTCTTCTTTCAGCTCTTTTCTGACCGTTTAAAGATGAAAAGATCGCCGAGTTGTTCCTCTCGACTCGTTAAACGTAAATGAGAGGCGGTCGACTTTAAACCCTTTTCCGACCATTTAAAAAACGAAAAGATTGTCGGACCCTTGTCGTTTCAGGTTCGTTAACGGTCACGAAGCGACGTGGTTTCGATCGCTTTTTTACTTTTCCAGATCGGAATCACTACTTATGAAAAGTACTCCTCGGTCGTAATGATCGGGCGGTTCTTCCGAGCATCATTTTATACTTTTTCGGGCTCGAGAGACACAACTTTACGAAAAAGCACCCCCCTGGAGTTTCCTTTTCAGCTGTCTTTTCAGACTCTCTAAACATGAAAAGACGCCGAGTTCTTCCTTTGTCAGACTCGTTAAAACTGAATGACATCGGGCTCCGTCGAAACAACGCTCTCCAAGCACATGCTATCCCCATCAAGCTTGTCATCCAAAAATAATCGGGTACTCGCCAGAAATGGTGGGGGAAATAAAGGAACCGTAATCGTCGTCATCGGCAGTATGTCGCTCTTGAACATGGCCCTGGTTGCATTCGTGTCTGGGTGGGGACATCTCATCTCACTTCACTTTTGCCTTCATGGGTTTGGGTTATCCTATTTGGCCATTCATCTGCTCATTATCCTTTCATTACAACCTCTGATCATTTGACCCCCAAATACTGCCAAATCCGTCATTGTGCCGCCGATATGTTCAAGAGAAGTTGACCTCTGCAAGTATAACCTCCCCTCTGATATTTCACGCAAAACAAGCTTGTCTCTACCCGTCTCGCGTCGATGATGTGGGAATCATTATCGCCCACCTTCGACAAAGATCACTTCCTGTCGACTTCAGCTCATTATCCAGGAGTGACCTAGAGACTTCCTTCAGGTACCTTGGGGCCTGCATGCCTCAATGGTAGGTTCTTCGTGTTCGACGCGAGGTTTTCATCATTAGCCTCCGATCGAATGATTCCGCGGGTGTTCGACATCAGCTCATTCTTTCACATACCGTGAATTGCACCTATAGTACCTTGAGGACCATCGTCATCATTGGTGGCCCCTCTCGCATCTGTTAACAGCTCCCATCATTGGCTGGTAATCAGACGATGTTCAAGCATGTTCGACTTTGACATATATATTCACGTGTTTGAACTTGTACTTTGTTTGGATTCGGATGGAGCGCAAGACCCTGGTTCTAGTTCATTATGGTCTAGGTTTCGATTTTGTGGGACATCATTACGTGACTCATTGATGGATGGCTGCAACCATACCTGAGTCCTCTTAAGGATCGCTACGACCATACCTCTTATCATTATGGTCTTTTCAGCTGGGTGGCTGCGTCCACGCCACAGACCTTTTCCATATGTCTTTTGGATGGCTGCGCCCATGCCTAGACTACGTGTAATTGAAATATCAGTTGTATCTACCTGCAGGTTCTCTCCGGTGGTGTTCCAGTCCAGCAGTCTTGTAAAGCATTTCACCCCTCCAACTCTCTCGGGTTTCATGCTTTAGGGGGCATCTGTTACACAGTAAAATGTCACTGCCATCATGCTAGTCTCCCTACTGTGTTGTGAAACCACATTCACCTATACTCATGCTCCTCAAAATGGCTAAAAAACCCTCTTTGCCTAAGTTAAATGAATCATCGCGTTTGTTAATTAAATAACCGCGCTGATAGGCGGAGGTTAGTGTTACCGCTGCGCTGCCAGCGCGGAAGCACACGTGTTATCCGCGCTAGTCCCATTTTACGGACAACGCACCCTCCGTTTGCCCTGTTGAGCGCTGACCAAACCTCCTCTATAGCTGATATGCGATGTCAGCGCGCCAGCTCAGTGTCTCACCTGCGTTGATCCTGTTTGGGTGAAGTTGTTCTAACAACCAGCCTTCCAGATCCCTCCAGACTTGGTTGTTAGCATTGTTGAGGTCGCCATCCTTTCTCTAGCACGTCTGTTCGACTGACCATCCACTTATCTTGGGGGAAAGCTCATCCTTTACCTATTCATGGAGACTCCTTCTCCTTTATGAGCCTCCTCCATTGCCCATGAGCAGCTAGTTTGGAACATTATAGACTTTGATTGAGGAATTCTTTAGTCTATAGGCTGCTCTTTGTAGGATTTGGTGTTGTTGTGTGAGGGATTGCTTTGAGCTTGAGAAGGCATGAGTTTGTTGCTTGATGGAGAGAGAGACCCTTTGACTTGGGAGATTTGCCTTTAAAGGGTGAATGTGTTGGAAACAGCTGGCTGGACCCTCTAGAGAAGGACTCAGCGTCAGGACTTCGGTTGTACCCTTACTCTATTCTCTGATTAATAAAGATAGATGACTATTCTTATGGTTCCATTTCCATTTGTCCTATGAATGATTAATGTAAATTGTATCCTTCCTGACTGATACATAGTTGTTTTTAGTAGATTTTACACCCTTGTTTGCTCTCTCTTTGCTTGCGCAGGTGTTCGTCCGCGAGGATAGCGGAGAATTGTGATCGGCTGAAGTGAAGGAGTTAGAGGATCATCTCTTCGACAAACATAGCGTTGGAATCCAAGTAGGTTTCTTTTACCCACTTGTTAATTACAACTAGGGACCTGCAGTATAGCATTGTTTGATTGTTGCTAGACCCCATTTGGGCTAGTAGGGATCGCCTCTATCCGTAGAGGGGATTTACCTCTCCAACAAAGCCTATCCCACAAAATACAAATCATGATTGCAACAAGCTTCCAACATGAAGATCTAAGGGTAGAAAAAGCTCCAAAGCAGCAACAACACCATCTTCTTCAATACTAGGTACCTGCACATTAAGGGAACCCTAAAAAAAAAGAAAAAAAAGAAAATAGAAATAGCATGCACCCAACACATAGCAAGCACCTAAGGTCTTCAACAATTGCAGCTAAGTATTAGCACCAAGGGTAAGTATCTCGCTTCACTCTCTCATTTGCATAATGTAGTCAAAAGATGTAAAGGTTACAAGCAAGTTGGCTTATAAGAGAAAGGTGGCCAGTTAACTTGGCCACCTTTGTTCAGTCAAAAAAGAAAAAAAAATTGGTCCTCCAACATGTGGTAGTAGTCAAGTCAAGAAAAGAAAGGAGAAGGACAAAAGCAGTTAAAGCTACAGATGCATGAAGTGGGAATTGATTATGAGGAGAGGGGAATGATGAGGTAGTAGTGGGGACCAACGGTCCAAAAATGGAAAACGTATCTCACCTGCCAGCACACCACCGCACTGAACTCGACCATAAGAGGAAATAATCATTGATCCCCATGCACTCACACATTCATTTCCTCGAGGCTCATTCTAGCAAAGTCACTCTCATACTCAGGCAACCTACCGAAGAGGAAAATTCCACCTTTCTCTTACGTAGGACTTCCTACAGGATTACACAGAAAATCCTATAGGACCGCATAGTAATCCTATAGGATATAGATAGATAGTCTATAGGATTGGCCGAGAGGAGTTTCAGAGGGGAAAACATGGGGGTTGGCTAAAACAAACACTATGATGAGGTAGGCTCTATAATTACTTCCCTTTTTCAAAGTGAATTGAACAGGAAATCCCGTAGTATTGAGTGAATTTGGCAGCTGTGTAAGGGAATTCTCTCCATGGTTCTTTTAGTTATTTACTTATGCATTTAAAATTTGTATCAACCATCTCAGGTCCTCAAGACCCACCAACCAAAATGATAGGGTGGTTTAATAGAAGGGATTCCATTTACATTGTGAAAATCCACCAACACCCTCAAGTGTTAGAAATATTCACAAGGGATAATTGGATGGGGTGTTTTGAAAAATTAAGAGGGTATGATGATGAAGTGGCCCAAGATTTTTCTCTCTACCTCGTTCCACTGACTAGAGTCCATGCCATTATTGTGATGAGAGCCCTCTCCATAGAGCTCACCCCTAAACTCATAAGAAAAATTACCACACTTCCCCTAGGAGTGCCTTGGAGAAAGGAAGACAAGGGAGATAGCCAGACTGTGAAGAAGAAATTATTTTTAGAGGGTGAGGAGCCCATTGAGGACAAGAATGGAGTAAGGAGAACAAGGCTACCATATCTCTGGAACGAGGTGAGCTACCACCTTATCAAATACATATCATGTGAGGGTATGTATAGTGTGGTTTATGGACATCACTTTAGGCTTCTTAAAGAATTGAGGTTTAGAGCACAAACACCTCCTCACCATAGGCTCAGCATACCATAATTCCTTCTGCAATCACTGAGAAACACAACCATAAAGGTGCAGGAGGAAAACCTCTAGCAGTTAGCTGACCACAGATTAATTAGAAACATTATAGAAGATGCCCTCCACAACTTCAAAATTCCTATCAAATGGTCAATTTTCAGAGACATGTAGACAGAGGAGGCTATCAAAGCCATCACATATGATGTCAAACCTACTGGAAGTGAGAATGATGAACATGAGATAAATGAGGAGAGGGATGAGGAAGAAGAAGAGGAGGAAGAGAAAGAGGATGATGAGGAAACAAAAGAAGATGACGAAGAGGAAACTAATAAACAAGATGAGGATCTATAAGGAGAAGGAGAAGGGAAATACATAAGACAAAAGGGTAATGGGAAACAGGGGGAAGAAGACAAGGAGGAGTCACCTAGGGTGTCTCCAGTACCCACTGAGAGAGAAGCAGTAGATTCCCTCTCTTCTCTTAGAACCCGTGTCAAAGAAAAAGAAAAAAGACAGATGCAGACCCCCTTATAGTTGAGAACAAGGAAAAGAACAAGGATAATGCAGGGGAAACCCCAAAATCCAACCAAAATTCGCATTGTAATTGAGGACTTACCTAAACAGCAGGAGAAAATGCCTCCTTCTATGAAAACTCAAGAAAGAGGATCCTCAACACAAACCTCCACTAAGTCTCCTATCACCTATGTGAGAATGCCTATAACTAGATCCACCCACTAGTAGAAAATAATGATATTAGTGACTAGGTGACTAAAAGATTTAGTCACCACAATTATTTCAAGGGAAATAGTACTAAATTTGAGCAATTTTAAGTGACCAAACTAAAAATTACTAACTTAAACCACTAATTTAGTTTAAGGATAAAATGTATGACTAAATAATAAGTGACCAAACTAAAAATGACTAACTAAAATGACTAATTTAGTCCCAGACTAAAATATATGACATATAATAAGTGACAAAATTAATAATGATTAGCGTAAATTACTACTCTAGTCCAAGAATAAAAATATGACCAAATAATAACTACAACAAGTATATGAATTAGTCATTTATGTTAGTAATTTTTAATTGTCACTCTAGAAATGGAAAATTGCAATTTTGATATTGAAGTGTTTCATTTCACTAAAGGGGCCTTTGAATCCATCTGCAATGTTAAACTTTAGAGACAATGGGGTACTTTAATCCATTTATAGTGTTAAAATTATAAATACCCTTTTGTCTCTAAATTTTAGCACTGCAAATGGATTCATATATTCTCAACATCAGCTAAAACTTCCTTCGTTGTTAGGGAAAGTCTCTCCTTCACCAGTTCATCCAAGGAGGGAAAGGAAAATGACACTTGAGATGAAGGACAAGATAAAAAACAAACCAGAGAAATTTGTAACTTCTAAAACTTCTTAAAGCCCTAAGAAAGTCATAATACATTGCATGTCTTTCTCCTTTCTCTAGAATGAAAGGGAAACCAAACTCAAAGCTATACAACCCCAAGAACAGTTTTGCATCCCCTCACAGATGTCATGGAGCCCCGAGTTGGCTGAAGCTAGAGGACCTAAACAAGACACAATTGGAGCAGGGGTTAGGGCCTCTAAATCACTAGAAGACTATCCTATAAAATTATTAACTTTTCTTTCTAAAGACCTGGTAGGCCCAAATCTGAGGCATGGTGACTTTTCAATCTAACTTTCAAATGTGAATGGATAAAATCCTTGTGCTAGCCCAAATTTGTTGAAAACCCCCACCTCCAATGCATAATCCACCAACTCCTCCTTCATGTGGGTTTCATAGTGAGAAACCAACATCTCATTTGAAAAAACATATTTGATGAGTAATTATGTGTCTTCAAAGGGTTTATCATGATGAAAATCTATGTATCGAAAAAATATACATCACGTGCATAAAAATATCATGGTTACTATTTAATTTTATTTTTCATTTTGACAAGGATATTGGAGCCTAACATTATCCATAGTCCATTCACTCTTTGTCAAAACTACACCTTGCTCTAGTCACAAACTCGACACTCCTTTCTTCGCCTGCAAATTTTCCATGGGCGTATAGTGTTTCTCCATAATTATTGAATTCCTCTCCCATGGTAGATATGCTATGATGTGCTCTTTAACATTTAGACTCCATAAATAAATAAAAATATAAAATAAAAAAAAAATACAATTTTTTTACTATAACTATAATTAATAATTAAATCGATCTAGATCCATGTTAACTCTGGATCTACCAAGCGCCAAGACAGAGGAATCAAATCTTTCAGAAGGTGCAAACATGAAAAGAAAATAAAAAATAGCTTGCAAATCCAATTACCTTTCTTTTTGAAAAATATTAAAACATTTATGACATTGGATAACAATTAAAAAAATTAAAATATTTATTATATTTGAATAATAATTTTTTTTTATATTAGAGTACAAGTTTTTGGGCTTTTCATTTGAAATTTCATTTTCCCGCTCATCAAATTTAATATTTAAGAGGGTATGGCCAAGGAGGATTGACAGGAAAATAGGCGGATGACATCTTGTTAACAACATGTAGGAGGGTAGCCTTAACACTCTCTAGATAGTGCATAGGATAGTTGATAAAATTGAATTTGGGATTAGAGAAAGGCATACTAATATTGTTTACGCAAATAAATTACTTTTGCGAATTGCCAAAGTAGTGTGAGTTTCCATTGATACATTGAATTTGAAACACAAATATGAAGAGTTTAAAAAAGGATATAGAAGAAACTATATTGAGAAAAAAAAATGAAGCTGAGCCTTTGCAACTGTAACAAATCATTGGATTTCTTCATTGTGCCAATGTGGCATCTTTTGCCAAAGAGAGGGATAAGATATATTATGAGAGAAGGCTCTCTATGGGAATTCATTCTTTACCTCCCTTAGAATCCCACTCTAATGTGACAACATTTGATGAAGACTCTGCAATTTATTCTTCTTGTGGACTGGCAGTGGTGTCAAAGTCCAGTTAGTAATGGATATGGACTGATATAGACCAAAATGTCAACATGAGGTCACATCTTAGAAATGGATAGGGCATGTCATAGACAAAAATATCAACAAGAAACCACATCTGATGCAGAGATTATCAGAGCCAATTTATTCTTCCTGTGGACGAGCAGTGGTGCCATAGTCCACTTAGTAATATTATGAGAAAAACTATTTTGTGGAAGTCATTCTTTGCCTCCCTTACAATCCTTTCACTGTCCAATTTCTCGATAGGTAACAAAAGATTCTATTGAGATTTACTCTTGTCAAACATTTGATAATAGTTCTATTGAAATATGGTTTTCAGAGGGGCACGATACTTGTCCCATGACTAATCAGCTGCTAATTAGTAAAGAGCATAGACTAAATATCATACTCTGAAGGTCTATAGAAGAGTGGAAGGACATAAATACAATGGTCACAATAGCTTCATTGAAACCTAATTTGGATTTTGATCAGGAGCAAACTATGTTATATGCTCTTAATGTATTACTAAGGTAAAGAGAGGAGAAAGAAAAGCACAGATAATGGATAGGAGTAGAAGGTTACATTCATATTTTAGTTGGCCTTATGGGATGGAATAAACCATTGATTAGGAAAAAGAATGTTAGCATTACTTTGTAGCCTGATAAAGGACAACAATCATAATAAGGTGAAAATAGTTGAGGTGGGTCATGCTATTGATTTTATCATTCATTCACTTACACGTGATATTTGAGAGGGTATTAAATCTGTGGAATTGCTTTTAGATATTTCAAAGGATATGGTTGTGTGTGAACATATTGGTAAGGTACAAGGTTGTATCCTCCTCCTTGTTACAATGTCAAATAGATAACTCGAATTAGGAAAATATGATGAAGCAATGACATTTTGTTGGGATAAATGAATAAGAGAGGTGATGTGAGCAACTCAAGAAGAGCCGAGTCAGTCCTTCTCAGAGAGATATCAAGGTACATTCTATGCGATTCCTCATAGCATCGATCATCAATCATTTCTATTGTATCACATGCTGCATCAAACTATTCACTTAGATCTTCAATACTACTAGTTGCATCATTTACTAGTACAATTGGGTGGATGAAATCATTTGTGTCACAACTGACATCAACCTGGTGGATTAGATCATTTGTATTACAACTTGCATCAATATGGTGAATTAGATTATATGTGTCACAACTTTCATCAATAAGCTGAATAAGTTCATATGTGTCACAACTTGCATCTGTCTTCTCTATACATTATTCATCTAGTAAATCTTTCTTTTCACTTAATTTAATATAGAGTGCATTAATGAGTTGTTTTTTTCATATCGAGCTCAATTTTCAAATCTTTTGTCACTTCTAATGTATTGGCCATTTAATTGACTAAGTTTTGATCTTGTTTTAGCTTTGACTTTAGCATTTCAATTGTGTTGTGTAATCCATGATTGCACTCGTTCAATTCTTTAATTTTTAACTCTGCACTTTGAAGACGTTTCCCTCCTTTACCCACCCTGGTCTTTGACACACTCGCTTGTACTGTCTCGCTTGATTATCACACTTGCTTTGACCTTAAACTTGCTTAATTTTTCTAACTTTCTCATTTGGTGCTTGCTTGATTGAATTTCACGCTCACTTGAACTTGTTTTAATAATTAAATGCTTGAACTCATGCTCGCTTGCTCGCTTGATTTTTCTTCAATAGAATGAGGATGTCAGATACCACCGAAAATGCACACAAGAGAATGATTTTAATGACTTGACTTCATGACTTTAATGACTTTACTTCTTCACTCATTTGTTTTACTTGAACCCCTACCAATTTGAGTTTTGACGCGAGACCATAAAATTTAAACCTTGGGTGTCGGGTTCAACTGATAATACACCCAATTACAATCAAAGCTCTAACAATTTTGACTATTTATCACCTCTTTGGAGTAAACAAATAACCTCCATTTTTTAAAAATCAACCCTCGAAATATGAAAAAAGAAGAAATTACACCTCTAATACTCCAATTTGTCTTTTACAAAATTCCCAACATTCAAGTTATCACTCCAACAAAATATTAAAATTGCCTTCTTATACATCTTATCACTCTATTGCAGGAAACTTCATGTTGATAAATGTTTTTTGGATTAATCACATCATTAGGATTTGGTCGATGTTTCCAACAAACTAATGTGGTTCATCCTCACGACAAAGTGAAAAAATCAATGGATCTTCCAGAATAAATAGCATGGATGCATCATTGCCCATAACTAGCCATTGATAAATTAGTTAATAAGATAAGTAAAATAATATTTGAAAATTGATTGTTAGGAGTTATCAATTAAAATATATATATTAAATTAAAAAGTATCTATTAAAAATTAATTATACAAAAATAATTTTAAGATAGCTAGAATGATTCTAAAATTAATAAAATACTATATAGGTTAGGAGTTAGCTAACAAATGTTATCGATTTATATAAAGTATTTGTTAAGGGTTAAGTTATTTTAATTATATTAAATAACATAATGTATATCAATACAAATTTAATAATACTAGACTATATGTTATAGGTGGTTTCCAAAAGTATATTATTAAACTTATCATAATTCATAAATAGATTAAAAAGAAGTTACATATTATTATTATATAAAAAAAAGTTATTAAGCAATATATATTTTAATTATATTAAATAAATAATATAAATATTGTACAAAGCAAATAATAATAAATAATAAAGTTCTAAGACTAATAACTGTCCTCAAAATCTAATAAATTTATTAATTTATTTTTTTTAAATGAAATTACTTTATAAAAAAGTGAAATAATCTTTATCACCCCAACTCTCCATTAAACACCTTATCTCTCCATAAAAACGACTTACCAATTCGTTAACACTTTTTCAAACCCATACTATATTTAAAAAAAAATGGCCACTTTAAAGCTTCAATATTTTACCTTTGACTTCGAGGCTACAGGTAATCCACGCATGTCACTTCCAGATAACTTATGCACAGTCGCGAGATACAGAAGAAGAGGAATAATACAGTTAATCGAGCTGCTGCAGCTTTAGTGATAGCAGAGATTCCTAGATGGGTGACTGTTACACCTTTCTTTTTTCTCACAATAACCATTCATTAAAAATCATTTTGGCTAAAAATCATTTTGGCTATATGTAAAATGTTGTGCTCAAATACATAGTTATTGGTTGTCAGCTAAGTCCATCGGACAAGGTTTTACATTTTTTTCTACTGACAATAACCATTTGGCTACATATTAAATGCTTTGCTCGAATACATTGAATTAATTTATTTACAATAATTCTTATGCTATGTCCAAATAGATTACATTTACTATTTACAGTAATTATTACCATCTATTTGCAATAAAATGTAATATAAATATACCCAAAATAGTATACGTTACATAACTTCACTTGCCATAAATTATTATTGGCTTCCAGTTCAGTCAATCTGAAAGGGTATATATTTAATTGAATGTATGTTTATTGTTTTGGTAATTATTTGGCAATTACTAAATTATTATTGGCTTCCAGTTCTGTCAATCTGAGAAGGGTATATATTTATTTGAATGTATGTTTATTGTGTTGGTAATTATTTGGGAATTACTAGCGGGAAGGGTATATAATTATTTGAAAGTTTATTTATTGTTTTGGTAATTATTTGGGAATTACGCAACTACCTCAGCACATTGAGTTAAGATTTGCAAATCACCTATTTATGAACCAAATCACGTATTTAGGGTTTCAAGCCTTCAAGGTCGAGGCCGAAGTTTTTTTGCCTACTCTATGTCCAATCACGGCAGGGGATGCCAGGATCAAACATTGGTCAAGGTTTCAAGAATTTACCAGCTTCACGACTTGAATCTGAAATAGTTAGTTGAATTTATTTCCTTGGAATATTTTTTTAGGCGTTCAATTCTTGGCAAAGAAAGATTCTTCAGATAAACAAAGGATCACAAAGATCAGGGATTTTTTCAGCGTAATGGCGAAAACTTCTGTGGAGGCTTACAGATATAAGCTTTTGTAGGTTTAGTCGTGCAGAAATAGGTTTAGTCAGTTGTAAATAGCCATGGGAAGAGGCGGAGAAGATTACGTTGTTTATACCCATGTGCGAATAATACAGTGACTCGAACTGCAGCAGCTTTCGTGATCGCAGATATTCCTCGGACCTCTCGGGATCGATCTCCGGTGGATCTCCTTTCGGATAGTTATTCTAAAATGTTGTTTAACGGAATGCCTGAAATTCGGTCGGATGGATCAGGTCTCAGTTCTTCTGGCATAGGAGTCGTCATAAAGATCCCCGATGGGGATAGGGTAACTTGATGCAAGTGTGGAAGAAATTGGATTTGTATGTCGCTAGAACAGTGGTCGAGCATATGGCGCTTATGGATGGGTTATTGGCAGCGTTGGGGTTGGTGTTTCCGGGATGCAAGCCTTTACGGATTCAGATCTTCTGTATGAACAGACAGCCCGAGCCCAGAGGCTTCAGAGTCAACTATCGATGGTCCGAGGGTATTATGGAACACACAACAGCAAGCAGCTCTAAAAAAAGGGGGGAAATTTAATCAACTGGCCTCTCGGACCTCTGCTCGAATTCAATCACCGTTCTCACGCTGGCAGAGATCCAAAGCTCTCCACAAACCTCCGCCAGCCCAATCTCCCTGCGCGCACGAATCGGAAGCTCCAAATGAGGTGAGTGAGGTTCCAGATCTACATGGACTTTTTTTGCTACAGCTAGGAGCCACTAACATTAAAAAATGGCGGATGTAGAATCGGAACCTTGCGATCGGAAGCTCATCTCAAGCAATATGGAATATTATCTGACACGCAGTTCCTGTCCAGTGCTAAGCATAACGCAGAACGTCGAGCAATCTCCTCCCTATTGTTGTTGAGTGTCCAGCAATGTTGCTGAGTGCCGAGCAGAACCGAGCAATCCCAACGCATAACACGTTTGAACCAGCAAAACCTTGTCTTCATTGTGCTACCTTATGGGATCTGCGTTGCGCCACGCTGCTTCAATATGGAGTTTCTTCTCTTAATTACGTGAACCCTCTTCACCGTGACTGCAGCCCTACAGGAAAATAAAAAACGCTCCCCGGTCAATAGACACACCTCCTCACAATACAGGTTGAGACAAGAGCGCAGATAGAAGATGATTCATCATTTGCTGCAATATCTCTCTTTAATTTTCAGCGTATGCCTCCATTTAGTTAAAGTGCTGATACCATTACTCCCCATTACAGCAGTCATGTCCATCCTCATCCAGGTTTTCATACTTACCCATTTTTAAAATATCTTTCCTGCAAATTTTGAATTTATAGATCACAAAATATTAGATCCAATGATCTCAGAAAATGTTTATTTTAAATTGAATTCTTGCCAAACTGTTGTTAAATGTTTATTTTAGATTGAATTCTGGCCCTATTGTTGTTAAAGGTCTAACTTAGGAAATTGTCTGACGATGGTAGGCAGAGTCTACAATCAGAAAACCTGTTAAAAGATAAAAAATTTAATGGTTATCAAAACTACAAATTTTTGTATTTCTAATCTACTAATATATCATAGTGAAAATATGAGTACAAAACTGAACTTCCAAAACTGCAATATGTTTTTTATTCGATCTCTAAAAATGACACAATGCTACAGCTCGAAAGTACTATTAGAATCATTAGTACAGCTCTATCTCATGCTTAAAAGCATTAAAAAATAACCACCTCTGCCTTGCCTTCTTTATATAATATAGATGAGAAAGGTTAGAGGCAAATTTTGAACTTATAGATCACAAAATATTATATTCAATGATTTCAGAAAATGTTTATTTTAAATTGAATTATGGCCATATTGTTGTTAAATGTTTAGTTTAGATTGACTTCTGGCCATACTGTTGTTAAAGGTCTGACTTAGAGAAATTGTCTCACCCTGGTAGGGAGAGTCTGCACTCAGAAGACCCGCTGAAACATAAAACTCTAGGGGCTATCAAAACTTCAAATTTTGTATTTCTAATCTACTAACACATCATCCGTACAAAACTGAACTTCCAAAACTCCAATATATTTTTCATTTAATCTCGGAAAATGACACAATGCTACAGCTCAAAAGTACTTTCAGAATCACTGCCACAACTCTATCTCATGCTTAAAAGCATTAAAAAATAACCACCTTTGCCCTGCCTTCTTGATATAATATAGATGAGGAAGCTTAGAGGTGAAGGTAAAATCGCCCATCCCTGTGCGTGCTATAAAATAGAAAATAAGAACAATTATCTAAATCTATCTATGGAAGTATATGTACCTAAAATTGGAACTTTCCTTGGTTCATGTGCTTAATCTAGAAAAGCTAATTGAAGCTAAAAAGAACTTTCTTCTAAATCTAGATTTCAAATCCCAAAAGAAGAAAAGCATTTATTCTAAAATTGAAATGTTAAATCTCAAAAAGAAACCATAAAACTAGAAGTGGTTGAGGTTGGTGCATACATGTTAGAAGGCATGTGCGTGCTGCTAATATTTTCTTACATAGTTACAGTTTAGCATCACAGAAAATCTAGTGTTGCAGCCGCATTTTCCTCAGTTGCAGCGCTATTATGACAATACAAGTACCTTACACAAGAATCAAACTAATGTGGTTGTTGTTGGTGTGCCTTCGCTGGTTGACTGCTATGCCACTATAGAAGAGAACAATAAATGATGCAACACAAGTACCTTACACAAGAATCAAACTAATGTGGTTGTTGTTGGTGTGCCTTCGCTGGTTGACTGCTATGCCACTATAGAAGAGAACAATAAATGATGCAACACGGAAAAATTCTAGCATCCATTCACCCTGTCAATCTATCTTCTACAATGCATTGTAGTACCCTAGACATTCTAGCGTTGCATCCTCATTCTCCTCAATTGCACCGTTATCATGAATGCAGAAATATCTTGCATAAATCGAGACTGTTGTGCCTATTGTTGTTGTGTCCTTTCTACTAAAAATGATTGTTATGCCACCATGGGATAAAGAAGTATTTGATGCAACAAGGAAAAATAACACTCGCTCCTTGTAAAGAAAGTGTTATTCACAAAATCAAATCTCTCCTTTTGTGTCCTAGAACTTCTCCTTTGCTAAGGGCTTCATCACTATTTTGACCATCCATGAAATTAAATAATATAAGCTTGGATCATTGTTTCCTTCTGTACTTTGAAATATCTTTAAAATCTTCAAGGTGTAAATCCCTTATACAAGGAAAACTTCATAAAAAACCTACCAACCTTATATATCCTTTATGTCAACTTCACTAGTAAAAATTGTCTTACACCATTAATATGACTTGTTTAGAAATTCCAAAAATTATAAACTCATTTGTATATAGGGCCAAGACGAATCTTTGTAAAGTTCAGCTTGAGTGAAAACTCATTGACCTTGAAATACCAAGATTGTGGGGGCATGCACTTACACATGAAGGGATGTCTTCAATTTAATTTTATGGGTATCTAGCCCATGTAGATCAAAACATTTAAAAATTGAAGCAAATACCCCAACAAGATCAACATTGCAACGTACCCAATGCCCTTTATGCGCATTCAGGATATGGGGTACTTCTTGAAACCACCAATTTCACTTCAAAATTGTTTCTCTAATATATGGAGTTATGTTTTGAATGATAATCATTTCTATGAACTAGGTTTTCGTTAAATCACCTAACCAAAACAAAACTACTGTTTAGGTGGCATCTCAAATATTATTCATGAATATCAAGCGGTGCAGTCACATCTTACCTCCAAACTTCAAAGATCAGTGTGCCGTGTGCATGCCAAGCACTATAATTTTGTTTCCCATCTTGTGCAAATAGGTTCTATAGTAAGCTAAAGAGTTATATTTATCTTCGGTCTCCCACTTTGTGATAAACATATATTCTAAATATGTATTCATAGGTAATATAAATATGGCCATAGTTTTGAAGAAGATCCACTCCCTCTTTCTCATGCCAATATCAAAATAGTACTATTATCAATTCTATTGTATTTTTTTTTTTTGCTAATCTAAGGATTGTACATCGTACAATTATGCTTTCAGTTCCCTAGACAGGTTGGAGCCTAGATTTTAGCATGCGCAAATGATCTTTTTTTTTTAGTTTTAACATCATAATATTTTGCTGCATATAGAAATCTGATTCTATTGGCCTTTGCACACAGTGTGAGATCAAAGGAATTCAATTTCGACAATTTATATTGTTTCAGTGGTAATAATATAAACCCTTTTGTTTCTTTAAGATGGACTATTTATATTTGCTTTTACAATCCACTTTTGTATTTGTTGAATTTGATTGGAAATTGTTATATCTTGGATCTTGCTTCAAATATTATTTAGTGATGTCTAAGGCTTTAATCCAATCATTTCGATGTGTTTGATGGTTGGTTGGAGGCTACTTTGCTTAATGTTTTGAGTATAACATTGCAACTCTCTGTAAACATATCTAATTTGAAGAAGTTTCTATTTCTTGATGAGTGCAAGGGTTTAACTTCCAGTTAGAACCTTCCTCTTTTTGCATGTTGATCCACATGCAAACATGGTAGTGATAAATTTGTCTACTTTTGAAATGATAGAACTTTGTAAATTGTGAAAAGAGAAAAAATAAATGAATCAATAACTATTGGGAAAGGTGTTGATAACTTGATATCATCAAGCATGGCTCGACAAGGTGCATCAATGAGTTTTGCTATGTTGTGGTTTTAGTGGGCTCTTGTGCTTGCAATAAAAGGATAGTGGAAATCAAGGTGGTCTTAGGGTTGTGAAAGCAGTTTTTAGAATGAAACTTAATGTGCTTTATTTCTTAGGCTAGTGAAAAGACTTGAGAAATTATTTTTATATCTAACAAGGGAGTAACGAGTTTGTAGTGGTTGACAGAAGATCTTCGTTATGATTGGTTTTAGAGCTAAACATGTTTTTCTTGTTGGATGTTCATGGCTCCATTTCTCTAGCCACTTGGTCAATGGTGAATATCATGTTGCCTCTTTAGTATTAGGTTTGTGAGATTTGTGCATAATCCAAGAATGGAGAGACAAAGAATAGCACTATTTGGATCTTCCACTCTATGACATGGACAATATTCAACATAACAAGAAATATCTTTGTTTTTATTTCTCAAGTCCATTACATTATGATATTCTAAGCACAAATGGAGTGATAAGTAATCATTCAAGGGAATGAGTAGTTTGGTAATACTTGCATTAGTTTGGAAATGCATTGAAATTTAATACAAGAGCATTCCTATTTTTTGGGAAAACGTTGCTACTTCCATCAACCGCATACTTCTTGGCATTCCTATGTTTTGTGCACATTGTATGGCATTTTCTTTGTGCCCAACAACTATGTTGTCTAAAAGTTGTAAAATAAAAATACCAGGGGATCCAACAGTTCATTGGAATGAAATGACAAAGTCCATGTAAACACAAAAAATAACTATCTTGATTGCATTTTGATATAGATGATAAAATTTGTTTACATTCAAAGTTATGAATCACAGTGTTTAAACTCTAAACTACACTTTCTAAGTGACTACTAATATGGTTGCATGTACCTAGATGCAGGCTACCCTAAACATGGATTGGTCATGAGAATATCATGCAAATTCATATCCATACACTGGTTGGAAAATGCCACATACTAGCTTGGGCATTGATGCCCAATGGGAGATGTGGGAAATAGAGATAAATTTGGCATGGAGGACAAAGTGGCCTATCAATTATGATGGATCTTATAGAAAAGGACTCGACAAAGAATGCAAATTCAGTTTCAACAACCCATGAGATTGGAGCCCCATCAACTGAAACCAGATCATAACTTGTAATAGACAGCAACAAGAAGGCTTGGGTATGGTGGCAGTAATGCAGTATCATAGTGACGATTATCAAGGTAATCATGACATAGAATAAATGTCTTGCTCGAGCAGCAAGGAGTTGGGAATATGGAGCAAGAAGTGAATACAAAAAGGTGTAGTTCTCTCCTTTATACATCTTTAATCACTTATCTGTCAAAAGTTTGGTACAAGAAATGAACAACATAGGGCATAGTTTTCTCCTTTGTTTGACCATACTATCTCTAGTTCCATCTGTTGGGCTTCCCTTTTCTCTCAGTAGCTTTAGAGATGCTCACATTAGTTGAGGGTTGAGACAGATCACCATCTTCCCCTGGCAGAAAGGATTTGTAAACTTTGCTCTTTGCTTGAGGTAGAGACTAATGAGCATTTTCTTTTTAAATATCTTGTCTAAATGAGATAAGAGGGAGGTTTTATTGCATCTACAAGGACTTGGGAAGAATTTTATCAACATTCTCCAAACACTTCAATAACCAATTCCTTGCCTTGAAAATTAGAGATACATTTTCTCTCAAATTGTGCCTATTTCAGAGCAATTCTACAGCTTCTACCCATAACGCCTCCTCTTTTCATAAAATCTAGGAGAATGGGGGATTGATTGAAATTCCTCATGATAGTTGGTTGGACAATGCAAAAACCATCCAACATTACTCTATATCCTGCACCACCAAGGCTTTAGACTGTGCCATGTTGAGGGCACCTATGAGAAACAAAGCTTCTGAGAAGCGCCGCCACTACAGAACACATACTCAGAGAAACATTAATAGTTTCTCCCCATCTAGTGGGAGTTCATAAACCCTATATGTGATGAGTGCTTTTAATTCTTCTACCTCCACTTCAACCAATAATCAAGAAAATTTTGACGTGAGCCAGGATTACTCACCACAAACCTATTAGTCTAGGCATCTTTCTGGAGGAAATTATTTGACAAACACGTGGTGTTGATGTCCATACCATTAATTTGGAAGATGAGAAGGACTATATAACTCCTATAATGGTAGTGGAACCTTAGTTCAGGCAACACTACTTTTACTGCCCCTTCTTCACTTTCTACTGTTTTCCTTCTTGGGACAACACTCTTGTACATCAATTGTTAAGTCCCTATAATACTAGTGATTACCCCATTACTATTGTAGTTGTATCCCTTATTAATATTGTTGTGCCCTTATTGTCCCCATATTTTTATTATTGTGCCCCATAGAATCCCTCTATTGTTATTTTTGTGGCTTTATATTATTATTGTTAGGTCGGTTGGGTTATATTGTGACTCCTGACACTCCTATATATAGAAAGGAGCTTTTGTCATTTGAATCATCCAAGAATTGTTCATTTGTGTAATGTAAAGGAGGTTGCCCCCTCGAAGAGGCTGAATTCTAAGGCGTTGATCTCTCTTTTCTATGTTTTTGTGAGCTGCTTTCATAACATTTGGTATCAGAGCTTTGGATTCTAGGGTTTTGCTGCTCCAAATAGGTCGTTGTGGAAATTTTGCTATAACTCTTTCCTGCGACATTTCAGAAGCGGAAAAAAACTCATTTGGGCTAAAATTGCACTGAACTTCGGGTCCAAATTTCAGAGCTTTTTGCGCTATATTTGTGGAGATATGATATGAGGAAGTCGATCTTTTTGCAGACTCCTCAATTACATTCCAAACAGGTGACATGGGGAAAATCGTCATAACTTTCTCTTTGAGCATCGGATTGAAATTTTGTAAGAAGGTACAGAAAGAGAACATACTGTAGTTTCTTGTATATATTTTTCAGGACCAAAGGTTGAAACAGTGACACATGGCACTTCATATAAGTTCGCTCTTCTGGAAAGGTCTATAGTAAGGTCATCTTGGGAGATTGTGCATAACTCTTTCTTGGAGAATCCAATTTGGATCAGACTGGTGGCAGTGGAAAGAGGACGCAGAGGGCTACTACAGGTCAGAATTTTAGAACTGGATGATCTGAAATTACAGAGATACATCAGATTCAATATCAAGCTCCTACAAAGTGAAAAAAGATGTGTAGTTTTTTTTAAATTTTTGCATAAGCTTGGTGTTGAAAAATTAGTTTGAGGGAATTCAAAGGGCATAGTAAAGCATTATTATTGGTAATTGATGCCGTGAAGAAAGAAAATGCAAATACCTAGTAAGCAACCTGAAATCTCTAGCATGACTCATGAAGAAAATGAAGAAATGCAACATGATATATCAAAATTACGAGAGCAAGTGCAACAAGTGTCACTTGCACAAAAGGTAACAGAATCTACGATGAAAGATATAGAAGCTAAGACGGATGGTTTAAAGAAAGGTGTAGAAGCTAAGATGGATTGTTTAAAGAAAGGCGTAGAAGCTAAGATGGATGGCATGGAAGCTAAGATGAATGGCATGTATGCTATGATGGATGGCATGGAAGCTAAGATGAATGGCATGGATGCTAAGATGGATGGCATGGATGATAAGATGGAAGAATTGAAGATAAATATGAAGAAGTTGCTACAAGAAATGGTCACTAATGGTGAAAGAGTAGTAAAGGAAACTCATGATGAGAACAAAGGAATTGTTATTCATGATTCCATAGACTCTAATGTTGGATCAAAGACCCACCATATTCCAAAAATCGATATGAGGAAGTTTGATGGAAAGGATCCCGCAACATGGATATTACAATGGAGCAATTTTTTGATCTCAATAATGTGCAAAACACACAAAAGGTACGTATTGCAACTTTATATTTGGAACCAAATCAGTTTGTATGGTATCAATGGCTTTTCTCTCGTAAACAAATTATCAGTTGGGCAATTTTTACAGAAGAATTGACAGCACATTATGAGGATACAAAATGAAACACCTTTTTTAGCCAATTAATAAGTCTCAAACAAAAGGGTTCATTAATGGAGCACATTGACGAGTTCCAAAAATAGAACATAAGGGTAAAAATTCCAGAGAAGCATAGAATTGATGTGTTCATAGGGACTTTAAAGGATAGTATCCAACATGATGTTTGCCTTTGGGAACATGATTCATTAGAGAAGGCATTCAGGTTAGCAAGAAGAATGGAAAGCAAAATTATGGCAACTAGGAAGCATACCAGTCACAACTATAAAGATGGAAGTGTTGTTATCCCTAGCCTTCCACAACCTATAAGGTTGACACCACAACAATTGGAAGAAAAAAGAGCAAAAGGGCGTTGTTACAGTTGTGATAGCAAATACACTAAAGGTCGTAAGTGTGCTGAGAAGAAATTATTCTACGTAGATTGTGAAGAGAAAGAAGAAAAGGAGCAAGAAAGGTCAAAGGAAGAGGATATACTCCAGGAAGAAAGCCTAGATAAAGAAGAAATGAATCCGACCATCTCTTGTAATGCATTGGCTGGAATTACCACTCCTTAAACCATCAAGATAGAAGGACAAATCAAGAAGAAAAAGGTAATAGTGTTGATTGATTCAGGAAGTACGCACAATTTTATTCATTGTAAGATAGCAAAAGAATTGAATTGCTTCCT
>APFE030368726.1:28620-53597 GCA_000404065.3 Pinus taeda
AACCTTTATTGTGGAATGTGATGCTTCAGGAAATGGAATTGGTGCTGTTTTAATGCAAGATGAAAGACCCATTGCTTTTGAAAGTCGTCCAATCAAGGGAAAGTTTTACACAAAGCTATTTATGAGAAGGAAATGTTGGCAATACTCCATGCACTTAAGAAATGGCGACCCTACCTAATGGGAAGACACTTCAAGGTAAAAACGGATCATGATAGCCTTAAATACTTTTTAGAACGAAGATTATCCTCTGAAGAGCAACAAAAGTGGGTCACAAAGATGTTGGGTTATGACTTTGAAATCATCTACAAAAAAGGGAAGCAAAATGTGGTGGAAGATGCACCTCAAGAAAGGATGAGGATGTGGAAGCATTGTTGTGCACCATTTCTATTATCCAACCAGATTGGATAAACAGAGCAAGGGAGGAATGAAAGAATGATGAATAAGTATGGGCACTTATTCGAAAGTTACAACAAGATTCCATTACATCTGATACATTTACCTGGAAAAATGATTCATTATGGTACAAAGATCGCTTATACCTCTATAAGAATTCACAACTCAAACAAAATATTCTAATGGAATTGCACACTTCTCCCTTAGGAGGGCACTCAAGAATTTTAAAAACTTACCACAGGGTTAAGAAGGAAATTTTTGGGATGGCCTTCAATCGGATATTCAAAATTTTGTGGCGGAATGTTTGGTTTGCCAACAAAATACAGTTGAAAAAGTTAAGACCCCGGGTCTATTACAACCTTTATCCTCTCCAAGCCAATGTTGGGAGGAGGTTTCAATGGATTTTATCACAGGTTTACCCAAGTCTGAGGGAAAGAGTCTCATCATGGTGGTAGTTGACAGACTTACCAAGTAGGCACAATTTTGTGCATTATCACATCCATTTAAAGCCAGTACAGTTTCTACTGCATTTATGGAAACAATTCAAAAGCTACATGGAAACCCAAAGATTATTGTAAGTGACAGAGATCCCATTTTCACTCGAAATTTTTGGATAGAATTATTTTCTTGTCTTGGTAATCAATTAGCTCATATTTCATCTTATCATCCTCAATCTGATGGGCAAACTGAGTAAACAAATGTTTGGAAGGATATCTTCGTTGCTTTGTATCTGATAAACAAACACAATGGGTCAAATGGTTTCCTCTAGCTAAATGGTGGTATAACACTTCCTTCCATACAGCAACAAAAATGACCCCATTTATGGCACTTTATTGATATCAGCAACCATCCATCACATCATATTTAAGAGAAAATTCTAAGGTTCAAGCAGTGGAACATCACATCGAACATCAATAAAAAGTCCTCCAACTCCTAAAGGATAACCTCATGTTGGCACAGAATAGAATGAAACAACGAGCAGATCAACATCGCAGCAAAAGAAGTTTTGATGTAGGTGATTAGGTATTCCTACGGCTACAACCATATAAAAAAATGCCCCTCAAGCAAGCTAAGAAGGATAATAAATTATCACCAAAGTATTATGGTTTGTACAAGGTGTTGTAAAAGATTGGTACTATGGCATACAAATTGGAGCTTCTTGCAACGTCTTGAGTGCACCCAAATTTCCATGTTTCATGTTTAAATAAGGTTATAGGTGACAAGCTCCCAGTTCAAACAATATTGCCAGAAATTGACGAGGAAGGAAAAATTATATTGGAACCGGAAGCAGTCATAGAAACAAGAACTCGACAGCTACAAAATCGATCAATTCCGGAGTATCTCGTCAAGTGGAAGAACTTATCCGCTGAAGATTCCACATGGGAGGATGAGAATATTATACAAAAGCATCCAGAACTACTCAAGCATTGAGGACAACACTTTTTTCGAAGGAGAGGATCATGTTAAGTCCCTATAATACTAGTGACTACCCCATTACTATCGTAGTTGTATCCCTTATTAATATTGTTGTGCCCCTATTGTCCACATATTTTTATTACTATGCCCCATACAATCCCTCTACTGTTATTTTTGTCACTTTATATTATTATTGTTAATTCTACTGGGTTATATTGTGACTCCTTAGACTCCTATATATAGAAAGGAGGTCTTGTCATTTGAATCATCTAAGAATTGTTCATTTGTGTAATGTAAAGGAGGTTTCCCACTCGAAGAGGCTGAATTCTAAGGCGTTGATCTCTCTTTTCTATCTTTTTTGTGAGCTGGTTTCATAACATCAATGTTTATCTCATTTAATGTTTCTCTTGTACTCATTATTCATTTCATTTTAAAGGGGCTTTTATTTTTCCGCCTATTTTTTGTTTGGTTACAATTGTTGCTTGTCACTAGTTCCTTAGGTCATATTAAGTTAAAAATATGATCAAACTTTGACTAGATATTTCATGCGCATATTAACCGTACACACACCTGTATGGATACCAAACACAAATTGGACTAAGAAAAATGACTGCTATATAGATGTTTGACCTACCCATACAAACTATATGGACACATGTATGTACTTTCTATATAATTATATAAATCCAAACAATACTTACTATATGACTGTACAAATCTGTATTGTGATATCCATGTAGAAGGAAAATACCAGGGCATCCTATAGTTCATTGGAACAAAATGACAAAGTCCATGTAAATACAAAGAATAGCTATCTTGATTGCAGTTTGATAAATATGATACAATGTGTTTACATTCCATGTTATGAATCATAGTGTTTAAACTTTAAACTAGACTTTCCAAGTGACTACTGATCCGGTTGCATGTACCTAGATTCAGACTACCCTTAACATGGATTGGTCATGGGTACTTCATGCAAATTCATATCGAGACACTGGTTGGAAAATTCCACCTACTATTTTGGGCATTGACAACCATTAGGAGTTGTGGGAAGTAGAAGTAAAATTGGCATGGAGGAAAAAATCGATCTTCTTGGCATTCCTGTGTTTTTTGGAAATTCTATGCCATTTTCTTCTTTATCAATAGATATTTTGTCTAAAAATTTCACAAGGTAAATACCTGGGGATCTTACCTTTCATTGGAATCAAATGCAAAAGTCCATGTAAACACAAAGAATAGCTAGCTTGATTGTAATTTGATATAGATGATACAATGTGTTTACATTCCAAGTTATGAATCACAATGTTCAAACTTTAAACTATAATTTCCAAGTGACTATTGATCAAGTTGCATGTACTTCGATGTATGCTACCCTGAACATGGATTGGTCATGATGACTTCATGCAAATTCATATCCAAACACTAGTTGGAAAATACCACCTAATAGCTTTGGTATTGATGCCCAATGGGAGATGTGGGCAATAGTGTTAAAGTTGGCATGGAGGACGAAGTGGATAGCCTATAAATTATGATGGATCTTATAGAAGATGACTAGACAATGAGTGCAAAGTCAATCTCAGTAACCCATGAGATGGGAGCCCCATTAGCTGAAACCAGATCATATCTTGTAACAACCAATAACAAGAAGGCTTGTGTATGGTGGCACTAATGTACTATCACAGTCATGATTATCAGGGTAATCATGAGATAGAATAAATTTCTTGTTTGAGCAAGAATGTGTTTGGAATATCGAACACGAAGTGAATACAAACATGTGTATTTCTCTCCTTTATACATATTTGATCACTTATCTATCATAAAGATGGGACAAGAACTAAACAACAAAAGGCACTATTATCTCCTTTGTTTGGCCATAATATATCCAGTTCCATCTAGTGGGCTTCCCTTTCCTCTCGGCAGCTTCAAACGTGCTCACATCAATTGAGGGTTGAGACAGATTACCATATTCTCCTTGCAGAAATGATTTATAGACTTTGATCTTCGCCTGAGGTAGAGACTAAGGAGAACTTTGTGTTTACAAATCCTGTGTAAATGAGATAAGAGGGAGGTTTTATTACATCTATAGGGACTTGGGTATAATTTTATCAAATTTCTTAAAACACTTAAATCAGCAATGCCTTGCCTTTCAAATTAGAGACACATTTTCTCTAAGATTGTGCCTATTTTAGAGAAATTTTTGACTAGCTTCCCACAACGACTCCTCTTTTAATTAGTCCATGAAAATGGGGAATTGAAATTCTTCATGAAACTTGGCTGGATAGTGAAAGAACCATCCAACATTGCTCCCTGGCCTACACCACCAATGCTCCAGACTATGCCACATTGAGGGAACCTACGAGAAACAAATCTTCTTAGAAGCATCACCACCACAAAATGCCTACTCAGAGAAGCATTACCAGTTTCTCCCCAACTAGGAGGAGTTCCTTAACCTTGTATGTGAGGAGTGGTTCTACTTCTTCTTTTGCCTCCACTTCAACAAATAACCAAGAGGAGTTTGATGTCAGCCAGAGTTCCTCACCACAACCTTATTAGTCTAGACATCTTTCTAAAGGAAATTATTTGGCAGGAACGTGGCATTGATGTCCATACCATTAAGTTAGATGGTGAGAAGGATTGTCTACCTCCTCTAGTGGTAGTGGCTCGTTATTTTAGGAAACACTTTTCTTATTGCCCCTTCTTCATGTTCTAGGGTTTTTCCTCTCAGGATAACACTATTGTTCTTCTATGTTTATCTCATTTCATGTTCATCTTGTACTCATTGTTCATTTCATTTTAAAGGGGATTTCGTTTTTCCCTCCTATATTTTGTTTGGCTAGAATTGTTGGTTGTCACTAGTTCCTTAGGTCATATTAAGTTACAAATATGATCAAACTTTGACTAGATCTGTCCTTCCCATATGAACTGTACAAACACATGTATGGATACCAAACACACATTGGACTGAGAAAAATGATTGCTATATAGATTTTTGGCCTACCCATACAAGCATGTATGGACCATCTATATAATTGTATGGATCAGAACAATACTGTCTATATGACTGTACAAATCTGTATTGTGCTATCCATGTGACCATATGGGATTGAGTGTTGTTAGAAACATATATTTCCTAGTTTCCTTCTCTCTCTCCCTATATGTTGCTCAACCTACTCAACTGCTGAAGTGTGTTGAAAGCTTCTACCATTCACTGTCTATATACTTTTAGCAGAGAATCTACATTTAAGAGTCCTCCTACTCTAAGTTATGCATGAGATATAGTCTTACGCTCAACTGCTAAACATAAGAATTTCATTTTTTTTACTAAAGTGAATTAAAAAATAGAATTACTTTTCCAAAAATAAAATTATTTTTCAAAATGATCTCAAACTACTTGTTATGTTCATGATAGTGGGACTACTTGCAAATTGATTCCAAACACCAAAACTGTAGAGGCCAGAGTTGGTGATTGACATGCATTCATATTTCTTGTATCATCGTACATTATAGGCGTGTTGGTGACGCCTCCAGAGATTTGAGTGCATGTGGGACTACTTACAAATTGATTCCAGACAACAAAATTCCAGATGTAGGAGTTGGTGACTGAACTTGCATTCATATTTCTTGTATCCTCCAACACTACAGGCGTATGGGTGACGCCTCCAGAGATTTGAACACAGGTGGGACTACTTACAAATTGATTCCAAATACCAAAACTCTAGAGGCCAGAGTTGATGATGGGACTTACATTCATATTTCTTATATCCTCCTACACTATAGGTGTATGGGTGATGCCTCGAGATATTTGAACATGGGTGGGACTACTTGCAAATCAATTCTAAACGAAAAAAAGCCAAAGGCCGGAGTTGGTGATGGGACTTGAATTCATATTTCTTTTATCCTCCTACACTATGGGAGTATGGGTGATGCCTCTAGAGTTTTGGACACGAGTGGGACTACTTGAAAATCGATTCCAAAAACCAAAACTCTAGAGGTCAAATTTGGTGATGGGACTTGAATTCATATTACTTGTACCCGCCTACATTACAGGCATATGGATGATGCCTCCAAAGATTTTAACACAGGTGGGAATACCTGCAAATCAATTCTAAACACCAAAACTCCATAGGCCCAAGTTGGTGATAGGACTTCCATTCATATTTCTTGTATAATCCTACACTATGGGTGTATGGGTGATGCCTCTAGAGATATGAACACTGGTGGTACTACTTGAAAATGGATTCCAAACACAAAAACTCTAGAGGCTGAATTCGGTGATGGGACTTGCATTCACACTGAACCTGTGCAAAAGTTCAAGTCGGAGATATAATTCTCAATAGTAATATTTTTAGTACCTCAAAAAGTGTCGAGTAAAGCACCATTAATGGTAGCAATGAGCAGAAAGATCTTGGAAAAATGAATCATGACCATCAAATATGGTTAATATGATTGATTGGCCATCATATATCACAAATCATCTAATTTCAAAAATCATTTTTGACAATTTGTTTCTTTTGCAAATTACCTTTATAGTTCATTGTGCCATGTAATTATTACACGTAACCCCTCTAAATCAACTAGTGTGTTTAAGTTTAAGAGAGACACATGACATATATTTTAGTAATATACTTGTGTAAATTGATCCCTACATAGATGAAATGTAAGCGATATAGTGCTTCACTAAACTCCTCCACTATGTATTTCTTTCCATAGTAGGCTACTGAACAGAATTTAGAAGTGAGCTTCAACAATATTAGTCCACTGGCTCAATATAAATTCACAATTTTTTATGTAAATTCTCCATTTTGTAGTCACATTGAAGTTTCTTCACATTTTTCTCTATATTTTCTATGAACTGTTTGCACTTATATTGAAGTTTCTCTAAATAAAACTGCTAAAACATTGATGATGGAGTTTAAGTGATTTAAAAATTGCAAATGTATTTGATTTATGTTTTTTTTCTTGAAGTTGAACGGTAATGAATGTTGGAACAAATGGTAAATCACATAATTACTAAAGCTTGTGTGCATTTTCATCGTTTTTTGTAGCGACATGTTTTCCTCAGTGCTTATTTATTAGACATTTTGATGGGTGTTTTGTCCTTGTTTACTTTTAGCAATTTTTTGGGTATTTTGTCTAATTCGTAGAGAGAAATATTATAGATAGGAAGCTGGCAGCTGTATTAATACTTGCATGGAGCATTGGGCCTATCTCAAGTTTTAATTGTTGGCTAGGATCCCTTCACTCAAATTTTGGTTTTGCCCAACTTTTGTGGGATGTCACTATGAACAGGTAAGAATAAATTGATCTCAACAATAAAGAGAAAATGTATTATTAGAATTTATTCTCAAAGATATGAATTTTATTGAAACTTGCCATATGTTTTTAATTTGAACTTTGACTTGAATCCATAATTGCACATAAATGGTAAATGGTGGAGTTTATGTACAAAGAAATTTCAAGTTGTTTGTGATAATTTCATTGGAATATAATGCTATCAAAATTATAATACCTCATGTAGAATGTGTGCAAAGGAGAAAAGATAAATTAGAAGTAACAATGGTAAGCTTAGTTTCCCTATGATATGGGTTGAATGTGAAGAGTTGTTGGAGGTGAGATATGTTTCTTACATTTGTAGAAGTGTTAATCAAAGGAGAAGTAGCACTCTCTATAAAACATGGTGAAAATGAGCTTATTTTCTAACGGAAGAGACAATAATATCTCCAAACCAAGATACCATTATTGATAGTCTTCTCAACCTAAAAAAGCACATCCCTGATGCGTATTGCCTACTTATATGTCAATTGTGGCTTGGAAGAGATTCTTTTAACATCCTCCTCCACTTACACTATTGATTCTATTGTGACCTTCAGAGTGTCTATCTATGATGAATATGAGTAGCTCTTATCATGATGTATATTCATTTCTCTTCGACAAATACCTCATATATTTTGGAATGTAGATCACTGAAACAATGAACCTCATCTCTCCACAACTCTTGGCACAAGCTAATAGCTTGCCCCACAACCCTCCCTCAAGGCATGATAATGTGATCATTGAGCTCTTTCCTTTACCTTGAATGTCAAGAGAGTCATGGTCAATTTCCTCCAACTTCCTTCCAAAAATTATCGAACATGGTCTCGCAAACACACACTCTACAACAATTTGTGTGTGCATGTTATGTGCAACTTTAGTAAAAAGAAGACTTAATCAAAGATTACTAAAAATCCAACACAATCCTTCCAAGAAAATTTAGATAAGAAAACCTCTAACATAGGAGGGAATGCATTGTTCAAAAACTAAGTAGTAGGAAACTCCTCCCCACCAATATTTCACCTTTAGAAATGTAAACCAAAACACCTTAGAAATACCTCAAAAATACTAGAAATATTTGCAAAGCACATATTTCTCTTTCCAACATATGGGTGTTTCCAATCCACCTAATTGTTGATTATGCCTTTTTTTAATAAAAAAAAAAAATAATAAGAAATATAACCACTTATAATTTTTAGTGATAAGAAGAATACCTTGCAAGTGAGTTAATTTCAAGCATTTTTGGCATCTTTCGTTCATTTATGTAAAAATAAAACCTACATAAATACCATTGTGCTCTACATATGAGGACAACGAGATACATATTATGGAAAAATTCAGCCCTCAAGCCTGGCAACATTTGTAATAAAGTATGGGAAGCACTTTTTGGATAATTTTAGTCGAATTTAGCCCTAAGTTGGAAACTCTTAATGAATATAACAATAAGTTTATTGTTTTTTATTTTTGAGTAGCCAAATAATGTATAAGGCTAATTTTGGACATTTTAAAATGCAAGGCTATATGTGACTCAAATATAAATGAGACTTTTATTAATTTGTTGAATATGTTTATCTTAATAGTTTTCTTGACAATTTTGTATTATAAAATATATATCATCTATAGATTATATTCTAGTGTTCATTTCCTTTCATATGTTATACTTTTCATTGTATCTTCTTTCATTTTTAGAAGTGGAATTCAGTATTGATGGGAAGAAGAAAGAATTGAAGAAAGAGGAGAACAATGCCTTGGCAACACAGTATGAATTCATTTGCTAATCTACTTGTTTTGAAATTCATTAGCCATTAGCAACATAGTATGAACTTATTTGCTAATCTATTTGTTTTGAAATTCATACTGCGTTCATACTGTGTAGCCATTAGTAACTAATCTGCTTGGTTTGAAATTTATTTGCTAATCTTTTACAAAATTTATTATGGAAAATGTTGTTTTAAATTTCTACCATCATATCAATTTCATGAATAAATGGTTTCTTATTGTTGTTAAAAAGATGAATGTGCAAGAACTACCTCCAAATTAAACTGTGAAGGATTTTCGAGAAAAACTAGTGTATGGCAGTTTACTTTGTACGAGAATTTACAAAGATCAATTATTGTTGTCCCAAGAGTAAATACGAGATTCTTCCTGTTCCTGTCATCATATGGTTTCCCAATACAAGATGAGCCGAGGCACTTGAGCCATCGACTTTGGAAATTTTTCGAGTACGGATTTCTATGATTTTTAATATTATGATTGTTTCACCTCATGGTTATTTTGGTCAAGCAAATGTTTTACGAATGCTAGAGAAGACATTGGTGGACAAGTAAATATATGTTTTATAATTGCAATGTCCATTCCATGTTATATTCTCTTTTTTATTTGATTGTATTTTGAATGTTTCCTTTAATTTTGTTGTATTTTAACTATGAAATTGAAAATAATTGATATCATGCCCATTTAAACAACATCCAAAGCTTGAAGATGAGATTAGTTTACATGATATTAATTGAAATCTTTTCCATTGTTTTGTGTTAAAAAAATTTCATGACTATTAGAGAAGTTTACTTCCATATTGTTATTTGAGCACAAGTTGTCTATATACTTGACCAAGTTCATGTGTTAGAGAATGAAATATTGTTGTGAATAAAATGACAAGGATTAGACATCACACCTTAGATTATTTGTTTTCACAAATTATCCACATCTAAAGGTTTTTAGCTTGTAAGTTGGCATGATTGTGTGTAAGGTTTCTCTGAGGGTTAAATACTAATTTATTAAGGTGTTCTTTTCTATGGTGACATTTTATTTTCTTTGTTTATAGAGGTGAACTAGCCACATAGTAACCACTATAATCCAAGTGAAGAAAACTTGTTCGATTTTCTTACTTTTATGGGGAAAAATGACATTGCCATTACTAATGTTGAGGTATATGTTGTATAAACATTTTATAGTCTACTTTAGTTTATATTCTAGTAATCACCGTCTTTCATGTCTTATACTCTTCATTGTATATTCTTTTTTTTCTAGGAGAGGAACTGATCAGTATTGATGGTAAGAAGCAGGAATTGAAGAAAGAGGAGAACAATAGCACTGGAGCGACAAATGAAAAAAAGGAGATAGAAGAAAACCAATATAGTGATACTCATAGAGCCAATATCCTGGATAATACACACACATAGACACTGGTGGTCACGTCCTTAGAGTTGCTGAATTTATTTGCAATGCCTTGGCAACACAGTGATAATGTTTTGAAGTGATGAAACAATATTTCATGTGTAAATTGTAGTCCAACTAATATTAAGTTGGATACTCATATTATAATACTTGAAATTTTATATAATATAATTTGTGGTTGAAATTATTTATAGTTTCACTTGATATTATTTAGTATTGTAATTAACATATGTAACTTTGTGTTTTCATACGAGATGAACATGCAGATTGTATGCCATTTTTTTAATTTATTCGCAAAAATCATAGTAATTAATTTATGTTGATTATTAATGAATACATAAAATCACTCTCAAACTACCAAATTAGTAGTTTATATTGATTAATGATGAACGCAAATAAAATGAATACATGACTAAATTAGTTGTTTATAATTATTATTAATGAAATTAAATGAAATGAATACGAACTACTAAATCAGTCGCTTGTATAATGAATATGAAACTACCAGAAAAAGATAAATGACTACTATAAATGATAACAAAATAATTACAAATGACGACTAATTTTTTCATACATACGATTATTAGTAGCTAATTTAAAATATCTTATAACACAACTGAAATTTAGTCATATTTCTTCATTAATTGGCTTCAAACAATGACTAAAATTTGCATATAGATGACTATTAGTAGCTAATTTACAATATCTTATAACATGACCAGCATTTTGGTCATTAATTGGTTTTCTCGGGTGATCATGTAGTAATATATTTTGTTGTATATTTGGTCATTAATTGTGGCAATTAATGACTAAATCAGTTACTAAATTAATAACAAAATTTATGATTAAATATATTACTAAACAATATAATTGAGACCACCAATTAATGACTAAGCTAGAAATGACTAAAATTTGGTCGCGTTATAAGATACTGTGAATTAGCTACTATTGGTCACCGACTAAAAAATGGTCATTTATATGCAAATTTTAGTTGTTTTTTAAGTAACTAATTAGCCATTTTGTAATAGTGGTACCTCATCTAAATGAAAATAAATCCTACAAGATACACGACATGACCTATAGTAAGCAGAAGCAGTCCTATAGTAGACTCTTCTATACCTACAGGAGACTAAAAAATTGGATAAGGAGGGAAGCCTACAACAAGAAACTAAACAAGAGGACCCAGAGCTAAGGGAACGCAGCCCCGAACCTAACCTTGTCTCCTACTACATATTTATTGAAGGGGGTAGGGTCGTTTCACTCAAAAAATGTTATTCCATTATTCTTTGAGCTTTAGAAGGAGAGATCCATAACTCATAGATGGATGTAGATTTCCAAGTCCAAGGGGATGGAGTACATTGGTCACATGGAGGAGAAGCTCAAAGAGATGGGCAGAGAACTAAGTAGATTGAGAGACAGAAAGGCCATAATGAAAAATCAGTTAGAGACAAAAAATGCATGGTTGAAAGGACAACTGCAAGAAAGAGAGAATCAATTGGCATCCATGACCATTCTCTCCGTGGAAGCACTCGAGTGAAAGGTGCCAGCCAAATCCTATGCCCTGTACCTTAAGGAATAGTGGCTGCAATTCCAAATCAGGACCCTAGCATAGAGAGGCATTATTCCATTTCAGGATTATAGAGAGTTCATTGATCTTTGTGATCAAAGAACACTGGAAGATAGGGCCAAGATGTCTAATTTTTATTTACATAACATGGACTTAACAAACATGAATGTATGGGACCCTAATTCGAATCTAGGAGATTTACAATTGATGGCTTCTCATCATGGATGAACCATGAGGAAGTAAGGGATGTAGAAATGAAGAAGATATTGGCAAGAGAACAAATAGAGCCTCTTATGATCAGAGTTGAGCAATCCAATCCAATGGCCCTCATCAGTACACATAATTTAATTGCAAATGATACTTAGCTTGCACCTAGTTATCTTCCTGCCCAAGAGCAAGCAATTACAAATTTTGAGGACATGTTCATGTTGTTAGGGGATGACAACATGCAAGGTTGTTGAGGAGATGGAACACATTTCCATACAGTTTAAAGATAAGAGAGTACCACTCTCCTCAAAGAATGATAAAAGCACCGAACATGACACCCATGTACAAGCAATCTATTCAAAGGCTCAAAGTCAACTGGATTGGCTTGAGACTTAGTCCACCACTACTCTTAGAGATGCTAGAAGGAAGGAAGGAAGGAAGAAGAATAAAGGAGGTAGTGGGAGGAGGTAGAAAAGAAGGTAGGCTTCTATGCGCAAGAAAAGGAAACCACAGCAGAGGAATGGGATGTCAAGTAGGCCACTAGAGCTATGGAAGACATGGACATTGATTGAGTTTCTCAGAGGATCAGCAACACTTTCATTAGGGGGGTGATGATAAGCCTCATCATTGGGTAATTATATGGGACATAATTCACCTCCTAGCTTAGTTAAACCAACTCTTCTCACAACTTATTACATGTTTTGTTATATTTTGTTTAATGAGATGAGTTAAAGTGAGATATTATGCCTAGTGGACTAATATGCATTGAATGCAAGTTTGAAAGAGAAAATAAAGGAATTTTGGCAAGACTAAGGTTTGAAACTAAAAGGGACAAGAGAGAGAGATTGTAGGAGGTAAATACTCCTCATTTACTCCTCCCCCACTCAAATATTCCTCCATTAATCCCACCATCTTGTAGTACAAGCAGCCAAGTCATGAATATTAGAAGGTAGCTGAGTAGGTGATAGACGAAGAGTTAGTTCATATTGATTTTTGAAGCCAAGCCTACCTAAATTTAAAGAATTTGTTGGGGAATTCAGTTGTGTAAGTAGAGAGGCCTAGAGCCTCATTAGAATTTGAATTTTTGTTGTAAAAGCTCTAGTTATTTTTTAGCCAAAGACTTATGGAAGACCTTGATGTAATTTTTTATTTTGGTAATAAGAATGATTTTTTTCCTGATCCAGCACTGAGCTAACTCAGAGGGCTAAAGCTCTTGGGTTACGTCCCAACCCTAGCAGCAAAGTATCCTCTTCTTGTATCTGTATGCTTGGCTTAGTTTCATAGGTTCATCGTTAAATTGTCTTTAGAAGCATTTCATTGCAAGTAGTGTAGATTTGATTAATTTTTTATTAGTTTGCTTATATTTGTGCCTTACCTCATTAGTAGGTTATAAAGGATAAATGGAGCACAACAAATCTATCAATACATACCCTAGCCTCACTTCTTCCTTTTGGGATCATTATTTGAGGAGAAGACCCTTATGCAACCCCAGAAAACTAGATTACCATTTCTTTGATAAGATTTAGAGTTTATTGTACTTGAACTAGCATTTGATCAGTTTCTCAAGTGTAGGATTTCATTGCCATATATTCTATCTTCATTATTGCAGTAGATCTCATCAATTATTCCATTTTATTCAGCAATTTCCTTATACATAAGGTAGATAGTTAGTTCATTAAATTCTGCTTTTCTAGGTCATGAGAATTCTTCTTGTTTACATGTCTTTTTGGAAACTTCACATGTTTGATGCAGAGCAGGTTCTTTAGAAGTAGAAAGAGATCTCATAGTAAGCAACCACCTTCCAACTTCATCCACCCATAGGCATTCCTTTTTTTTCATCAAGACCTCCACCATTTTCATCATTTTAAACAGAAATTCCCCCAAGCATGTTGAGTGAATAAACATGGTTTTGGTTTCTGAGTGATCCTAATCCTTTTATAACTCCATTCCAACCATCAACCACCTTCCCTAAGCCTTCTATCATGTACAACACCCATCGTTTTACTTTTGGTTGTATCCTATTTTAATACAAGGAATCCTGTAGTTTCTAGTACATCTTGTAGGTTTTCTTGTAGTGGTCAATTTTGAGGTCAAATTAAGGGAAAAACTCTAGGAAGCCACCGAAGGTCACCCAAGGGTCTCCCAAAACTTCCAACGATCTCCTAAACCTTCCAGCCGTCCACAAGCATCCCTAAGCCACCTGCCATATCACCAAAAGAGATTAGCTTGCACACTTGATTTTTCATGAAAAGCATAAAAGGACAAAACATATTTATTATAGCCCTTTACATGCATAAAAATGATGTTTTATGTTTTTAACTTCCATTCTTAGGACATTAGCATTTTGTTCATCTTGATTTAGCATTACTGAAAAGAATAGCTCTTAGCAATTAATTAGGAAATGGTGTGCCTTAACATTGAATTTAAGTATTTTTCATTATTATAGTAGATCAACTCTCTCTTAGAGTATATTTCTGTTTCTTTCATCAAGGAACCAAGCTTCCTTTGAATCCATAGAAGTCTGGCTTGAAAACCCTAGTGGTATCTTGCCAGCTGAGCAGTGACAAAAGGTAGAACCATCACTTTTACTTGTGTATATAACACTATCACCTCTAAGTTTGTACGAACCCTGGGTTGATAAAGTAAAGTTGGTACCCCAGGAGTTGCAACATTCTTGCTGCAATATTGGTGCTCACCAATTTTCATCTTGTCCTTCACCGAAAACATATCTCGAATCTACTTGAAATTACCTCGATCTCCACAAACTTTAACTCATGTGTATGTTGTAAATTAGAAAAACATTTGAATAATGTAGAATGAAATTAAAATATATTAAAATAAACAAATAAATAAAATGATATGTAAAACAATAAATAAAATAATTTATTTAAATGGAGTTATTGTAAAAATACTCAGATCGAGGTGACACTGGCCCATTAACTTCCCTCTTGGATCCCCATGGCTCCTCTACAATGAATCTCGATCCTTGCATCTGGCGATGTTCACTTGAGGTGGGTCTTAATGGCCCTACCAAACGAGTTCTCTCACAATCATGAAAGCCACCATAGCTTCATAGAACATTAATTGCCACCCTCCACATGGCCTCACAATCCACTAACCCCAAATATAGGTCGACTTTTGATGCCCTATGTCAATCATTTTATTCTCCAAGGTATGCAAAGCTCTTCCCCCCTCTAGAGCTGAGGCTACTGTTCTCCTCCAACCATTTTGCATGAACATCTATTCCTGCACTTTTTAATGGCTCTTTACTACAATTTGCTCTTTAGGTGCTCTCTATTACATCCATTTTTTTCGCAATCCTCCTTGAAGGGGTCCTCCATGATCGTGTCATACACCCCCTTTTTATCACTCTTTAGTGGCATCCCTCTATCCACCTCACTCCCATTTAGTGGTTCGATAATGAGGCCAACCTAGATGTGGTGGGAATGGAAGAGGCGAGCCTCCTCACTTACCCAAGTATGCCTTGGGTGTAGAGAGATTTTATCCATGCATCCATCAAAGACAATAATTCTAGGTGGCAGAAATCAAAGCTATCGAGCATCGATTTGTTGATGAAATTCATGGGCTCTCAAGAACGTCCTATGTTGGCTTCTATGAGACTAAGAAGAAAGCTTACCGTTCATGGAGGTCAAAATCGTAGACCAATTCCATAGGAGAATCAATGAAGCTCTCAGAGACATGGAAGGCTCTCTCGACATCATTTTTCCTTCCTCCTCTTAGTGTGGATCACCTAAAATTTTCAATGAGAATGCCTCATAGTCAACTCCTCATAATGCAAACACATTTCCTCCATCTACCTACCATGCCAAATATCTTCGCTCCACTTCTAGACTTCCTGTCAAGCATCAACGTAGTAAAGATGACATTCAAGCCAGTGTGAGCCCTCAGTTGGTGATGAAAAGTACTACGACATGACACCTGTTGAGGAAGAGACCCCTGCCACACCATCTCTCTTGTGGCAATATTTTGTTGTAGCATTAGTCCATGGCTCACAGCCAATAACATATTTTTCATGCAAATGCCCACTATATTTTGGACTTACACCCTTTGCAAATCTAAAGAATTTTGACTTACTAACCAAAAAAATCACTACATATTCTATGTAATACAAATATTATGAACTTTTATATATATATAGATAAATATAATTATAATTATAATTTGTTTAACCAAATCACACTAAAATAAATTATAAATGAATCAGCTAACTCACGAGGGTCCCTAAACTATCTAAAATACGGTAGCTACATTTTATTAACAAACTGCTTATTATAATGCATTATTTAAAATATAATAAAATAGAAAATCAAATTTAAATATTTTTTATAAAATATTGGAATTTTTTATTTATAGTTTATTGGTTAATAACTTTTGTTTTAATTTAAATGCTTAATGCTTAAGGATTTTTTTAAGAAATTATAAAGTTTAATTTCGAGGTTAATAGAATGCCTATATCAATTTTAAATTTCTGATTCAGATATAAAGAGAGAGAATATCCACACCTTAATATAATTTGGCAAATAATTATTATCTCAAAATAAAAAAGAAATTTAAGATATTTATTTGATATTTGATTTGACTATTGTTATATTAAATAAATCAACTCGGTTATATTAATTAACATAATTGGTAGAATTCATTGATCCATGTTTCAACCTGGATTAATTTTATTAATAGTTGTTTCCCTTTTCAATGTAGTACATTAATTTTTTTTATTAATTACAAGCATACAAGTGTAAAATTAAAGATAGAAGCATATTTTTCTCATGTACCTTATATCAAGAGATACAATTTTCGTAAATAACTTCCATGTTTCTGTAAATCCGTCTCTAAACCATACTTATATTTTCACATTTACTAAATATAATTATAAATCTACGATACAATTTATAAATTATCACATATCAATATTAACTAAAATTAAAAGAGTGAAATACTTTAAAAAAATGTCTGATATTCTGCTCTTCTATACATTTCATAATAGAAAGTATTGGGCATTTGGATCAAACTGCGTACATCTGCATTGGGGGATTTAGCTCACCCATCATATTGACATATTGGGGGAGGGATAGTACCTTTGTCAACCTTTCCACCTTCATTCTTTATTCATTTTCAATATTGATCAAAGTGCTTACAAAACTTTCAATTAAACTTCCAATCCCTTCCTCAATGAACCATCAGTTTCCATAAATCCAAATCTCTCCTCTCATTGACAAGCTCATAGATAACTTCTCCTCCATGAAATCTTATTTACTCAAATACGTTCTTTCATTTTGGGTCGATAATTTACCACTTTGTGGTGGGTGAATTCAATAGGCTATAACTCAAATTAATATTACAAATAACAATAATGCATCACTTTGTCATTGTTAAGTTTGATATGCTATAATTTGAATATATATATATATATATGGTTTTAATGTCACAATCAAGTAAAATATCAAATTGGTGTATGAGACCTCCTTGTTTGTGAGACAAAGGACCCACATTTGCATAGTGATTTGAATGTTAAAGTCTATGAAGGCTTACATATTGTACCCATTTGGTTTTAAACCTATGACCTCTTATGAGGAACACATGATCTTAACCATTAAGTCCACTCAAAATATAATATAACAACAATAACAATATAAATATTAATAATAACCATTTAAATAAATTTAAAGCATAATGTTACTAATAATAATAATAATAATAATAATAATTTGACATATTAATTGTACAATCATTAATAAGATTAAGTTTGTTAAAGATAATAAATTAGTGAAGGGTTGAGGAGAGTGATGTTGAAGCGAGAGGCTAGTGTTCCATCAAAATAATTTAGACAAAGTTGCAAGAATCCCTCATCGTGAACTGATTGCAAAAACAACATATGACGAACCTGCTGACTGGGACCATGAGCAAATTGGTAGGGGGCGAGAGGTCCCCTCCTATTAGAATATAGTGGTAGGGGAATCCATCCAGCACAGAGCAGCATTATAAACAACAGTGGCCACGGAGAAGGACCTCTGGTCCTAGGAGCGAAATGGCAAGTTGGTCTGGGAGGCCAATGTCTACCACGAGCCACCAAGTAACCAAGATTCATTATACCCAACAACAAGCAGGATGAATACATGAAGTACATGAAGGACCATGCCCTTATCTGCAAATTTGTTGGAGCCTTGCCAACAAAAAAGGAGTTGATTAAATGGATTCAACAAAGATGAAAACCAAAGGGCCACATTGATCTCAAACTGGGGGAAAAAGGCTTCTTCACAGTGATATTTTCCAACTTAGAAGAAAAAGAGAGGGTTTTTGAGGATGGACCCTATTTCTTCATTAATGTAGGCCTTTTCGTAAGGCATTGGGAGTAATGTTACAACCCAGATACGGAAAAGCTCCGTGTTGCCCCAATCTGGGTTCAACTTTTTGCCTTACCCATGGATTTCTACTATCTATAAATCTTAGAAGGAATTGGAAACTCTATTGGAACCTTTGTTAAGTTTTCAGACTCCACAGGACGGGGAAGGTACAACTCTTATGCCAGAATCTCCATCTACATGAGCATCACTGAACCATTACCAGATTTCATAGAACCGGGATACCATGATGATTTTTGGCAACAAGCATTAGATTGCGAGCACATCCCCTTGAGATGTCAGTGTTGCCATCAATATGGCCATTTGTATCGAGATTTCCCATTAAGCCAGGGTGAAAAGCCTACAACTGAGAAAAAAGAAGTTGAATCAATAGCAAGAGAAGATGGGGAAGGGTTCTAGGAGGTTCACAGATGGAGAAGGAATCAAAGGCCTACTACAAACCAAAGAGTGAGCCAAAACGAAAAAGAGCACTGAAACTAGAACCAGTTCGTCCTCTTATAAGAGGAGGAAGCGGGAGAGGAAATCCGTGAAATTACAATGGAAGCTAAAAATACGGAAAACAAACCCAAGAGAAAAGAGGCAATAGAAACTCAAGGAAAGGATAACCCCATGAAATTGATAGGGAATAATCATATGGATATCGATAACTCGAGGGAAGACCTTATGCATCAAGGAAAAAGTGATGAAGCGCTTACTGCAAGAATGGAGGCACTTAGATGAATGGTTCATCGCAGAAGACGAAAAGCAATTATATAAGGAAACCTTCCAACAATACAAAGCCAAGCAGGGCACAACTATCATAGTTCAACAAGAACACCTAGGCTCCGAAGCCAGCCAAGGGAAAGAATCAGGACCCCAAGGAAAATGGGGGAATAAGTGGGGAAGAAGAACCTTGAATGAGTCCATACAGAGGGATTATAATAATTTAATCCCTTCTCTCTCATTCGTAATATAAAATAAAAAAAAACTTATCTAACATCCTCTTAAAAAATAAAAATATATAAACAAATAAATAAATGATCATCCTATTGAATATAAATTTTTCTCATAATAAAACATTTCCCAAATCTAATTTATTTCATTACTAATCATTTATTAATAAATAAAAATAAATATGTTCTAATTTATTAATTATAATTTTATTAATAACTTTTCAATATTAGAATTAAACAAATGGCTGTATCTAATTTGAATTAAAATAATTTAACATATTACACTAATTTACTTATTCTTTTAATAAATTATAGTGAGTCCTTTAATGGTTTAAATCATAGTTAAGACATTTCATTTCTTTAATATAAATCCAAGGATTTTTCATATAATTTAAACAAATAACTTATTATATTTATAAGTAGATCTTTTCTTATATGAAAATAATTTTTAGATTAATTAAATTTCACTAATATTCACTTATTAAAAATAAAATCAAAATTCGCATAATTTATTATAATCTAGAAATTCACATTAAAAAGGTTTTAATAATTCAAATTAAAAATAAATCAAAACTTATTAAACATGATATTTTATATATTCAATTAGATTATACTGAATTAATTAAGTAAATCCTTAATCAATCTAAGACATCAACATAAATTTCATAATTATTTATTTATTATTCTAAAATCAAGAATTCTTAAAAAAAAACTATTAACAAACTAATCAGATATTACTAATCAGATATTGGCCAACTAAATTTCTTATATTATTCCTTTCATAACCAATATATATACTCTCAAAATACAACTTCTAGATACATCATTAATATCTTCTTAAAACCTATTGACGCATCCCTTGATGATGGACTTACTTGGTAGTCTAAAACATTGGGTTCATAAAACTCTATAACAAGTCATTCCTCCTCTATCAAAAAATTATCCTCATGTGCATGGATCCATTATTTAATATTATCAAGTCCTACCATGGAAGGGACATGATGGACAACACATTAGAATTTGAGAAATTAAGATTATCGAGAGCAAAACTAATTTCCAATTTAAAATTTCTTAAAAATTGCAGAGATAGTAATCTCACTCCTAAATTCACTAATTGCAAACATCCTCTTCGCTTCGGTGGAAATTTATCCATTTTCAAAAAGTTATGAGAAACCCTAACCAATGAAATTAAATGGGTTATATCAAAATTAATAAAAACTTCTTAGAAACTTCTTTCCTCTTGCCTATACATTTCCTCATATCTTAGACATGATCTATGGCAATCCTTAGATGCTATTACATTCATAAAATCTGATAAATGGTTAAAAAAAGACAACAATAAAAAATTAAAGAAGTTAAACAATTTGCGTAGATCCTTTGATGATCCATCACCCAGCTTTGTTTGTTTAGATTATCACTCATGCTCTCATTGCCACCACACTTTCTCTATTTTACATGTCTCAAATAGCACACAGCTTCCTAATTCTGACAACACTTCCCTCCGCACTATCAATACACCACCCTTTATAAACAATGGAAACACACAACCCTTCATCACAAATGTTATTGACAACATCGATACAAATAGTGCTTCCTCTAGAATGTAGTCCATTATTAATTCCCAACCCCAGGTCCCAGTCAAGAATCCGCTTGTGAAGAGCCACACTCACGCAAATTACCATAAATCCTTATCTCTTGATACAACGTGGAAGCGTGATCAGCTATACTCAATCACTGGTAATGACAGCACAATTCCTCCTGTCGACATATAAAACAATAACAAGGTTGATACGGGTCATTCAAACCCCTCTAATACCACGATTAATGACAACAATGCAGCTACAAAGAATGATCACAGATCCCTATGTGGATACAATGTAGATATGGTGCATGATAATCACAACAATGTGGGCAAAGCGGTAACCTATCTATCGTACCCCTCCAACACCACATTTGATGACAACAACAAAACTAGAAGGCATGATTACAAATCACCATGTGGAAACAGCACAGATATGGAAAAAGATAATTGTAGCAGCGTGGACAAAGAAAATTCGGTAGCTTGTCGACAACTCAACAATACCCATCATTCGAATGTGGACAAAGGGTAGTCCAACATTTTTCGTAGGGACAACAACGAAACCATAGGACATGACTACAGTTCCTCTCGTAGCCATAACATAGTTATGAGGCATGACAACCACAATAGATTTTCCTATAGCAAAGAATGCCAGAATTTAGAAGCCGACCATGAACTTAGAAATCCCCATTCCAATTCTGACATAACGTATTCTAGCATCCCTCGTAGGGATGGCAACCCATATCCTGGCTTTCAATCTCTCATTCAAGAACTTGAACCATAAATACCAATCACCATCAAAGTCTAAAATCAAAGAATGCCCAAGTCATTAACTTAACAGAAATCCGCTTAGATCAAGCAACTGAATCCATCCTGAAGAAAGGTCTAAATTTAAGAGAATCATGAAGAGAATCGATTATCACAATAAAATGGAAGAAAATCTAAATAATAGTGGTTGTTATCAAATCATTAATAAATATCCCAATGATAAAATTATGCGTGAGGTAATTAAGAAAATCAAAGAATCTCACTTGAGGACATCACAAAAAATAAAATCATCCCTAATAGTTCCATTATTCCTAGAATCTATGGCTCCCCTAAAGTCCATAAACCTAACATACCTCTCAGACCTACCGTCAATACCATAAGTTCCCCTACATAACTTCTTTCTAAATGCCTTGCTAAAAAACTCAAACCCCTCTCTCATAAAACCCCTTGTTATATTAAAGACTCCTCTGCTTTTGTCCAATGGATTAAAAACATAGAAATGAAGGATGAGCACCTCATGGTTAGCTTTGATATTGTATCTCTTTATACTATGATTCCTATTTATGAAGCTATTAGTATCATGAGGGACATCACTGATAAATAAACTGCGAACCTTCTAGAGATTTGCTTAAAATCCTCTTACTTCAATTTCAAAGGAAAAATATACGAACAAACCCATGGTGTGGCTATGGGTTGTCCTCTATTTCCCATAGTTGCCAACATCTTTATGGAGCACTTTGAACAGAAGGTTGTTAAGTCATTTCCATACACCCCTGAAGAATGGAAAAGGTTTGTTGATGATATATTTGCCAAATGGAGTCATGGCAAAGAAAAAACTTGACCTATTCCTCAATGTTATGAAACCAGCTCAAGAAAAGATAGAAAAGATAGACCAACACCTTAGAATTTAGCCTCTTCGAGGAAGAAACCTCCTTTACATTACATAAATGAACAATTCTTGGATGATTCAAATGACAAAACCTCCTTTCTATATATAGGAGTCTAAGGAGTCACAATATAACCCAGCTGACCTAACAATAATAATATAAAGCCACAAAAATAACAATAGAGGGATTCTATGGGGCACAGTAATAACAATATGGGGATAATAGGGGCACAACAATATTAATAAGGGGTATAACTACAATAGTAATGGGGTAATCACTAGTATTATAGGGACCCAACATGCCCCTCTCCTTCAAAAAAGTGTTGTCCTCAACACTTGAGTAGTTTTGGATACTTTTGCATAAAATTCTCATCCTCCCATGTGGAATCTTCAGCGGATAAGTTCTTCCACTTGATAAGATACTCTGAAATTGAACGACTTCGTAGCTGTCGAGTTCTTGTTTCTGTGACTGCTTCCGGTTCCAATATAATTTTTCCTTCCTCGTCAAGTTCTGGCAATATTGTTTGAACTGGGAGCTTGTCGCCTATAAACTTCTTTAAACATGAAACATGGAAAACTGGGTACAATCGAGAAGCTACAGAAAGCTCCAATTTGTATGCCATAGTACCAATCTTTTACAACACCTTGTACGGACCATAATACTTTGGTGATAATTTATTATCCTTATTAGCTTGCTTGAGGGAAATTTGCTTATATGGTTGTAGCCATAGGAATACCCAATCACCTACATCAAAACTTCTTTAACTGCCATTTTGATATGCCTATTGTTTTATTCTATTATGTGCCAACACGAGGTTATCCTTTAAGATTTGGAGGACTTGTCGTTTATGTTCGATGTGATGTTCCACTGCCTGAACCTTAGAATTTTCTCTTAAATATGATGTGATGGATGGTGGTTGATACCCATAAAGTGCCATAAATGGGGTCATTATTGTCGCTGTATGGAAGGAAGTGTTAAACCACCATTCAGCCAGAGGCAGCCATTTGACCCATTGTGTCTGTTTATCAGAGACAAAGCAACGAAGATATCCTTCCAAACATTTGTTTACTATGTCAGTTTGCCCATCAGATTGAGGATGATAAGATGAACTATGAGCTAACTGAGTACCAAGGCAAGAGAATAACTCTGTCCAAAAATTTCCAGTGAAAATGGGATCTCTGTCGCTTACAATAATCTTTGGGTTTCCATCTAGATTTTGAAATGTTTCCATAAATTCAATAGAAACTGTACTAGCTTTAAATGGATGTGATAATGCACAAAAGTGTGCATACTTGGTAAGTCTGTCAACTACCACCATGATGACAGTCTTTCCATGAGACTTGGGTAAACTTCTAATAAAATCCATTGAAACCTCCTCCCAACGTTGGCTTGGAATGGATAAAGGTTGAAATAGACCTGGTGTCTTAATTGTTTCAACTTTATTTTGTTGGAAAACCAAACATTCTGCCACAAATTTTTGAATATCCGATTAAGGCCATCCCAAAAAAAATCCTTCTTAACCCTGTGGTATGCTTTTAAAAATCCTGAATGCCCTACTAAGGGAGAAGTGTGCAATTCCATAAGAATCTTTCGTTTTAGTTGGGAATTCTTGCAGAGGTATAAGCGATATTTGTACCATAAAGAATCATTTTGCCAGCTAAATGTATCAGACATACTGGAATCTTGTTGTAACTTTGGAATAAGTGCCCACACTTCTTCTTCATTCTTCCATTCCTCCCTTGCTTCGTTTATCCAATCTGGTTGGATAATAGAAATGGCGCACAACAATGCTTCCACATCTTCATCCTTTCTTGAGAGTGCATCTGCCACCAAGTTTTGCTTCCCTTTTTTGTAGATGATTTCAAAGTCATAACCCAACATCTTTGTGACCCACTTTTGTTGCTCTTCGAAGGATAATCTTTGTTCTATAAAGTATTTAAGGCTATCATGATCTGTTTTTACCTTGAAGTGTCTTCCCATTAGGTAGGGTCGCCATTTCTTAAGTGCATGGAGTATTGCCAACATTTCCTTCTCATAAATAGCTTTGTGTAAAAACTTTCCCTTGATTGGACGACTTTCAAAAGCAATGGGTCTTTCATCCTGCATTAGAACAGCACCAATTCCATTTCCTGAAGCATCACATTCCACAATAAAGGTTTTTGTGAAGTCCGGTGTAGCTAAGACCGGTGCTTGGCACATTGCCTCTTTAAGATGTTCAAAGGCCTTTGTTGCTTCTGGAGTCCCTGAAAATGCATCTTTCTTCAATAATGTTGTTAGAGGTGTTGCTATTCTCCCATAATTCTTAACAAACTTGTGATAATACCCTGTCAACCCAAGAAATCCTCGCAGATGCTTTATGGATGT
>APFE030368726.1:53952-79666 GCA_000404065.3 Pinus taeda
TCCATCCTGAAGAAAGGTCTAAATTTAAGAGAATCATGAAGAGAATCGATTATCACAATAAAATGGAAGAAAATCTAAATAATAGTGGTTGTTATCAAATCATTAATAAATATCCCAATGATAAAATTATGCGTGAGGTAATTAAGAAAATCAAAGAATCTCACTTGAGGACATCACAAAAAATAAAATCATCCCTAATAGTTCCATTATTCCTAGAATCTATGGCTCCCCTAAAGTCCATAAACCTAACATACCTCTCAGACCTACCGTCAATACCATAAGTTCCCCTACATAACTTCTTTCTAAATGCCTTGCTAAAAAACTCAAACCCCTCTCTCATAAAACCCCTTGTTATATTAAAGACTCCTCTGCTTTTGTCCAATGGATTAAAAACATAGAAATGAAGGATGAGCACCTCATGGTTAGCTTTGATATTGTATCTCTTTATACTATGATTCCTATTTATGAAGCTATTAGTATCATGAGGGACATCACTGATAAATAAACTGCGAACCTTCTAGAGATTTGCTTAAAATCCTCTTACTTCAATTTCAAAGGAAAAATATACGAACAAACCCATGGTGTGGCTATGGGTTGTCCTCTATTTCCCATAGTTGCCAACATCTTTATGGAGCACTTTGAACAGAAGGTTGTTAAGTCATTTCCATACACCCCTGAAGAATGGAAAAGGTTTGTTGATGATATATTTGCCAAATGGAGTCATGGCAAAGAAAAAACTTGACCTATTCCTCAATGTTATGAAACCAGCTCAAGAAAAGATAGAAAAGATAGACCAACACCTTAGAATTTAGCCTCTTCGAGGAAGAAACCTCCTTTACATTACATAAATGAACAATTCTTGGATGATTCAAATGACAAAACCTCCTTTCTATATATAGGAGTCTAAGGAGTCACAATATAACCCAGCTGACCTAACAATAATAATATAAAGCCACAAAAATAACAATAGAGGGATTCTATGGGGCACAGTAATAACAATATGGGGATAATAGGGGCACAAAAATATTAATAAGGGATGCAACTAAAATAGTAATGGGGTAATCACTAGTATTATAGGGACACAACATGCCCCTCTCCTTCAAAAAAGTGTTGTCTTCAACGCTTGAGTAGTTCTGGATGCTTCTGTATAAAATTCTCATCCTCCCATGTGGAATCTTCAGCGGATAATTTCCTCCACTTGAAAAGATACTTTGAAATTGATTGATTTCGTAGCTGTCGAGTTCTTATTTATGTGACTGCTTCCAGTTCCAATATAAATTTTCCTTCCTCGTCAAGTTCTAGCAATATTGTTTGAACTAGGAGCTTGTCACATATAACCTTCTTTAAACATGAAACATGGAAAACCAAGTGCAATCGAGACACTGCAAGAAGCTCCAATTTGTATGCCATAGTACCAATCTTTTACAAAACCTTGTATGGACCATAATACTTTGGTGATAATTTATTATCCTTCTTAGCTTGCTTGAGGGACATTTTCTTATATGGTTGTAGGCGTAGGAATACCCAATCACCTACATCAAAACTTCTTTCACTACGATTTTGATCTGCCTGTTGTTTCATTCTTTTCTGTGCCAACACAAGGTTATCCTTTAAGAGTTGGAGGACTTGTTGTTGATGTTCGATGTGATGTTCCACTGCTTGAACCTTAGAACTTTCTCTTAAATATGATGTGATGGATGGTGGCCGATATCCATAAAGTGCAACAAATGGCGTCATTTTTGTTGTTGTATGGAAGGAAGTGTTATACCACCATTCAGTGAGAGGCAACCATTTGACCCATTGTGTCTGTTTATCAGATACAAACAAACGAAGATATCCTTCCAAACATTTGTTTACTATCTCAGTTTTCCCTTCAGATTGAGGATGATAAGATGAGCTATGAGCTAACTGAGTACCAAGACAAGAAAATAATTATGTCCAAAAATTTCCAATGAAAATGGGATCTCTTTCACTTACAATAATCTTTGGGTTTCCATGTAGCTTTTGAATTTTTTCCACAAATGTAGTAGAAACTGTACTGGCTTTAAATGGATGTGATAATGCACAAAAGTGTGCATACTTGGTAAGTCTGTCAACTACCACCATGATGACAGTCTTTCCATGAGACTTGGGTAAACTTCTAATAAAATCCATTGAAACCTCCTCCCAACGTTGGCTTGGAATGGATAAAGGTTGAAATAGACCTGGTGTCTTAATTGTTTCAACTTTATTTTGTTGGAAAACCAAACATTCTGCCACAAATTTTTGAATATCCGATTAAGGCCATCCCAAAAAAAATCCTTCTTAACCCTGTGGTATGCTTTTAAAAATCCTGAATGCCCTACTAAGGGAGAAGTGTGCAATTCCATAAGAATCTTTCGTTTTAGTTGGGAATTCTTGCAGAGGTATAAGCGATATTTGTACCATAAAGAATCATTTTGCCAGCTAAATGTATCAGACATACTGGAATCTTGTTGTAACTTTGGAATAAGTGCCCACACTTCTTCTTCATTCTTCCATTCCTCCCTTGCTTCGTTTATCCAATCTGGTTGGATAATAGAAATGGCGCACAACAATGCTTCCACATCTTCATCCTTTCTTGAGAGTGCATCTGCCACCAAGTTTTGCTTCCCTTTTTTGTAGATGATTTCAAAGTCATAACCCAACATCTTTGTGACCCACTTTTGTTGCTCTTCGAAGGATAATCTTTGTTCTATAAAGTATTTAAGGCTATCATGATCTGTTTTTACCTTGAAGTGTCTTCCCATTAGGTAGGGTCGCCATTTCTTAAGTGCATGGAGTATTGCCAACATTTCCTTCTCATAAATAGCTTTGTGTAAAAACTTTCCCTTGATTGGACGACTTTCAAAAGCAATGGGTCTTTCATCCTGCATTAGAACAGCACCAATTCCATTTCCTGAAGCATCACATTCCACAATAAAGGTTTTTGTGAAGTCCGGTGTAGCTAAGACCGGTGCTTGGCACATTGCCTCTTTAAGATGTTCAAAGGCCTTTGTTGCTTCTGGAGTCCCTGAAAATGCATCTTTCTTCAATAATGTTGTTAGAGGTGCTACTATTCTCCCATAATTCTTAACAAACTTGCGATAATACCCTGTCAACCCGAGAAATCCTTGCAGATGCTTTATAGATGTGGCGATTTTCCATTCTTTAATGGCTTTAATTTTGCTAGGGTCTACCTTAACTCCTTCATGAGATACAATATGACCCAGATATTCAACCTCTTGTACTCCAAAGAAACATTTGGATCTGTTTGCATATAATTGTTTCTCCTCCAATAGTTGTAGCCCCCTGTCAACAAGTTCAACATGATCCTTCCAAAACTTGTTGTAGATTAGTATATCATCAAAAAATACTAACAGAAATTTTCTAAGGAATGGTTTGAAAATGGAATTCATCAAACCTTAAAATGTTGAAGGTGCATTGGTAAGGGAAAAAGGCATGACCAAAAATTCATAATGACCCTCATGAGTTCTAAATGTTGTTTTTGGAATGTCTTCAACCTTCATTCTGATTTGATGATATCTTGAACGAAGATCCAACTTGGTGTAGTAAATTGATCCATGCAATTCATCTAGTAATTCAACAATGATAGGAATGGGAAACTTATCTTTAATAGTGTGCTTGTTGAGCTCCCTATAATCTCAAAACATGCGCCATGATCCATCCTTCTTGTGCACTAATACTACTGGAGCAGAGAAAGAACTTTAACTCGGTTGAACTATACTAGCCTCTAGCATTTCTACAACCATACGTTCAATTTCATTCTTTTGGGCATAGGGATATCTATACGGCCTGATGTTTGGAGGAACACTTCTTGGAATCAGATGAATAGCATGATCATGATCAGGAATAGGTGGGAGACCTTTGGGAGTCTCAAATAGATTAGAATGATTGTCCAGGACTTTTTGGAGATCTGGAGAGATAGATGATTCCAATTGGAAACATCTGGTGAACATAATTGTGTAATTACAACCCTTTGTTCCCTTTTTAGAAGCTTTGTCATACTGTAAGAGTTTATTATCTTTCCTACTTTCCCTGTAATACCCCTTAATTCAACTTCCTTTCCTTCCACAGAAAATTTCATGAAAAGTTCTTGAAAATTAAAAGCTATTGTACCCAAGGATTTTAGCCATTGGACTCCTAGTACAACATCAGCACCTCCCATTGGAATGGAAAGCATTGGGCTAGTCAATACATATTGTCCAATCGATAGCTTGATATTATGGCACTTTCCAAAGCAATTTATTGTTCCTCCATTTGCAACCATCACTTGACACTCTGGTGCTGGATATAAGAAGCACTTCAATTTGTGGGTACTTCCTGAATCAATCAACACTATTACCTTTTTCTTCTTGATTTGTCCTTCTATCTTGATGGTTGAGGAGTGGTAATTCCCGCCAATGCATTACAAGATATGGTCAAATTCATTTCATCTTTATCTAGGCTTTTTTCCTAGAGTATATCCTCTTCTTTTGACCTTTCTTGCTCCTTTTCTTCTTCCTCTTTGCAATCTATGTAGAATAATTTCTTCTCAGCACACTTATGAGCTTTAGTGTATTTTCTATCACAACTATAACAAAGCCCTTTTTCTCTTTGTTCTTCCAATTGTTGTGGTGTCAACCTTATAGGTTGTGGAAGACTAGGGGCAGCAACACTTCCATCTTTATAGTTGTGAGTGGTATGCTTCCTAGATGCCATAATTTTTCTTTCCATTTTTCTTGCTAACCTGAATGCCTTCTCTAATGAATCAGGTTCCCAAAGATGAACATCATGTTGGATATTATCCTTTAAAGTACCTATGAACAAATCAATCCTATGCTCCTCTTGAATATTTTTTACCCTTATGTTCAATTTTTGGAACTCCTCAATGTGCTCCAATATTGAACGCTTTTGTTTGAGACTTATCAATTGGCTAAAAAAAATGTTTCTTTTTGTATCCTCATAATGTGCTATCAATTCTTCCGTAAAATTTGCCCAATTGATAATTGGTTTACGAGAGCAAAGCCATTGATACCATACAAATTGATTTGGTTCCAAATATAAAGTTGTAATACATACCTTTTGTGTGTTTTGCACGATTATTGAGATCGAAAAATTGCTCCATCTGTAATATCCATGTTGCGGGATCCTTGCCATCAAACTTCCTCATATCGATTTTTGGAATATGGTGGGTCTTCGATCCCACATTAGAGTCTATGAAATCATGATTAACATTTCTTTTGTTCACATCATGAGTTTCCTTTATTACCTTTTCACCATTAGTAAGTATTTCTTGTAGAAAATTTGTCAAATCTGTCTTCAAATCTGCCATGTCTGTCTTCAAATATGCCATGTCTCTGTTCAAATCTGTCTTCAAATCTATCTTCAAATCATCCATCTTACCTTCCACGCCCTTTATATTAGATTCCACGCCATCTATCTTGGCTTATGTTAACTTTTGTGAGATTGACATTTGTTGCACTTGTTCTTGTAATTTTGATATATCATGTAGCATTTCTTCCTCTTCTTCATGAGTTATGCTAGAGCTTTCAGGTTCTTTACTAGGTGTTTGCATTTTCTTTCCTCGGGCCATCAGTTACCGATAATAATTCTCTACTACGCCCTTTGAATTCCTTCAAAATAAATCTTCAAACCAATCTTAAGCAAAAATTTAAAAGAATCTACACACCTTTTTTCACTTTGTAGGAGCTCGATATTGCCTCAGATTTATCTCTGTAATTTCAGATCATCCAATTCTGAAATTGTGACCTGTAGTAGCCCTCTCCATCCTCTTTCCAATGCCACCATTCTGATCCAAATTGGATTCCCCGAGGACAAGTTATGCAAAATCTCCGACAGTGACCTGATAATAGACTAGTTCAGTAGCGCGAATTTGTATGATGTGCCACGAGTCACTATTTCAACCTTTGGCACTGAACAATATACACAAGAAACTATAGTCTGTCCTCTTTCTGTACCTTATTACAAAATTTCAATCCGATGCTCAGAGAGAAAGTTATGATGATTTTCCCCAGGTCACCTGTTTGGAATGTAATTCAGGAGTCTGAAAAAAGACCAAATTCCTCAGATCATATCTCCGCAAATATAGAGCGAAAAGCTCTAAAATTCAGACCCGAGGTTCAGCACAAGTTCTTCTCAAATTGGTTTTTGGTTTAGCTTCTAAAACATTGCAAAAAAAACTTTATAGCGAAAATGCCACGATGACCTATTTGGAGCAGCGAAACCCTAGAATCCAAAGCTCTCATACCAAATGTTATGAAACCAGCTCAACAAAAGATAGAAAAGATAGATCAACGCCTTAGAATTCAACCTCCTCGAGGGGGAAACCTCCTTTACATTACATAAATGAACAATTCTTGGTTGATTCAAATGACAAAACCTGCTTTCTATATATAGGAGTCTAAGGAGTCACAATATAACCCAGCCAGCCTAACAATAATAATATAAAGCTACAAAAATAACAATAGTGGGATTCTATGGGGAACAATAATAACAATATGGGGATAACAGGGGCACAACAATATTAATAAGGGATGCAACTACAATAGTAATGGGGTAATCACTAGTATTATAGGGACACAACACTCAATCACCTAAAAAGCCTCTCTGGCCATATAAAATTCACTATAGAAATTAAAAATAACAACCAACTTCCCTTTCTAGATATCCTTCTAACTAAAAAAGAAGGGTCACTTGGTTTCCAAGTCTATAGAAATAAAACCCACATAGAACGATATCGGAATGCAAATTCTCATCACCACCCTAAACAGAAAATTGGCATCATAAGGACCTTAACCACTAGGATGGCCAGAATATCTGATCATGACAATTTAAAGGACGAACTCAACCATCTTCAGAAAGTCTTTGAACTAAATTGTTATAATAGGAATACCATTAAGAAAGCCATGCACCAATCCCTATGTAAGAATAACAATGATATCAAAGGTCAAAATTTGTCATCTCCTAAGGTCTCCTTTCCATATATAAGAGGCACCACCAATAAAATTACTAAAATTCTTAATAAACACAACATTAATGTAGCCTTCACCCCTACTAACACCATCAGACAATTATTCAACTCAGTTAAAGATCCCATACACCCTAACCTTTACAAAGGTGTTTATGTTATTCCTTTCTCATGCGGAAAGGAATACATAGGTGAAACTAGAAGGTCTTTCAACATCAGAATTAAAGAACAGACTCTTGACTTAAGAAGAGAGAGGACCTCAAAATCTGCCTTAGCAGATCATGTTCAATCTTCCTCTCATTATATCTACATGGAAGAAGCCAAACAAATTAGAAAAGAGGACCACTATCTTAAAAGGAAAATCAAAGAAGCCATTGAAATAAAAAAAGAAAGAACAACTTGAACCGTGATGACGGATTAAAACTAAGCAAAACCTGGAAACCTTTATTCGAAATCTTAAAGAATGAATAATTAACATGTATCCCTTATAATAATTTAATCCCTCCTCTCTCATTCATATTATATTTTTTTTAACTAACATCCTCTTAAAAAATAAAAATATATAAACAAATAAATAAATGATTGTCCTATTGTATAAAATTTTCTCATAATAAAAAATTTCTCAAATCTAGTTCATTTCATTACTAATCATTTATTAATAAATAAAAATAAATTTCTGATCATAATTTATTAATTATAATATTTATAAGTAACATATGGAATTAAAATTAACAAATGTTGTAATAACTCAAATTAAATAATTTAAAGCTTATTACACTAAAATTTTACATATTCTAATAAAAAAATTAATGTGAATCCTTATGATTTAAAATTCAATATAAGACATTTTATTATTAATATAAAAATCAAGAATTCTTTATAATAATTAACAAATAAATAAAAATATATAAAAATTTCTTAATGAAATAATTCGCAGGATTAATCAAATTTTCACTACTATTTCACTTATTAAAAAAAAATCAAAATTATCATATTTATTATAATCTAAAAATTCACATTAAAAGGGTTGTAATAATTCAAATTAAAAATAAATCAAAGCTTATTAAACACGAGAGTTTATATATTCAATTAGATTATAGTGAATTAATTAAGTAAATCCTTAATCAATCTATGACATCAACAGAAATTTCATAATTGTTCATTTATTATTCTAAAATAAAGAATTCTTAAAAAAAAACTAAATATTAATAAACTAATCAAATATTGGCTTACTAAATTTATTATATTATTCTTTTCATAACCCATATATATACTCTAAAATACAGCTCCTCGATACATGATTAATATCTTCTTAAAATCTATTAACGCATCTCCTGATGATGGAATCACTTTGTAGTCAAAAACGTTGGGTTCATAAAACTCTATAATAAGTCATTCCTCCTCTATCAAAAGATGCATGTTTACCTGATGGGAGATAGGCAGTAACCACCACAGAAGGGGAGAGACTGAGAACTATGGGAGGGAGGTCTGGCAAGGGTACAAAACTAGCTATAATTGGAAGATAGGCGATGGAGGTGCCATGGGGCTTAGGGATGAGGGGATGACTAGGTTAGGGTATCTAGTTGCGTTCTAGGTAAAGGGGAAAGGTTATGCATATTGTGGTTGGCTGAATGAGGGCATGTAGTAGTTCTCACCAACTCAAGATTTGGGAGTGGATACTAACCTTTTTGAGATCAAGAGGCAGTGGTTATGGCAGAGAGGTACCACTGGGGATGGTAGTTGGTAAGCACCCTCCGGGGAATTGACCTATGACCATAAAGGCCCTGACATTGCAATTGACGGGGAAGGGGAGGAACAAGGCAGGGTGGCAAGTTGTCACACTACCACCCGAGTGCAAGAATAATGTTATATTCTATTTAACTATCTCTGGTTAATGAATTATTGTAATGAACAGGACTGGGATAACACAACCATGACTCGTCGTGTGAAAAGTCATGGTCATGGAAGATGATCAAAAGCGACCAAAAGGTACATGGACCCGGGCACGTCTGAGGCTCGCAGAGGTAGGAAATAAGTGGAAAGACTTATCAGTGAAGCGACAAAGTCATAACATGAGGGCATAAATGAAGGTATCCTCAAAATTCTAGAGCAATGGGAAGATGAAGTTAAATAGGAAAGCGAGATGAACACAAAAATGGAGGACTGAAGGGCCCTTTGTCTTAGACCCTGGCAACAATAGAGGGAGGATCACTCAATACGAACAGACCATATACATGTATTGGCTGATGAAAAGTCTACTGGGCAAGTTTATGAAGCAAATCTCTGTGGGCATGCCTGTCACTATTCAAGGCATGCCGATTTATAAACAGGAATTTTAGAAGGTGCAGTTCAACTGCACAAGCAGGATGTTGGACTTGGTAGAATTGAGAGGCACATCCGATGTCTCTTGGAACTAACCGAGTAGCCAAGATTGAATGCCAAAGACCCATCCCCGGTGGAATCAGCTTCAGTTGAACATAATGACTAGATAATCTCTTGTTATTTTTCTTTATATATGTGTATAGTTTTTACATTTCCTTATGCAATCATATGTATATGTAGATATCTAGAGTTTGGACATGATTCTGAGACTTATAGCTTGGGTAGAAAAAATGAAACTCTTTTGTTACTCGATGGCATACAATGCAGATAGGTGGCTAATAGACTTGGTTTCCCACTGGGTAAGTTGAGGCCACCAAGCTAATCTATGTGGCGTAAATTTGCTTTCTAAACTAATGAAAAAGGATGATCTAGCAAGCTTAACAAAAAAAACATTAACATTGTTACAGTAATACACTAAATTTCTACTCATTTGCCTTGACTTAAAGTTTCATATACATCTTTGAAATCTATATCTTGAGCATATTGTTCAATGTAGCTCTCATGTAGTACTAAATTATGCTTATGTATAGTGGATGCATTTATAATAGGTCTAGACAACATATCTGTAACTTTATTGCGTATGCCCTTTTTATATCTGATGACTAAATGAAACTGTTGTAGAAAACCCATCCACCTATAGTGTCTTGATTACTGCAACTTAGTTTGGGAGTGTAGATATTGTAGTGGTTGATGATCAGTATGTATGACTATCTCTTTTCCCATTAAGTAATGTTTCCACTTTTTCACACTTTGTACTAATGCATAAAATTCATTATCATACGTCAAATAGTTAACTACTACAAAATTAAATGTCTCTGAATGATAACATATGGGTTTAACGTGTCAACACTGCTCCCATGGAATAGTCACTCGCATCTGTTTCGATCTCAAAAGGTCTTTGAAGATTTGGTAGTGCTAGTACTAGTGTTGTACTAATCTTTTCTTTCAAGATGTCGAAGGCTTTCTACTATTTTCCTCCCCACGGAAATGCCTTGCTCAATCCTGTCAAAGCATATAAGGGAGCTGCAATTAAGGAAAATTTAGAAATGAACTTTCTCCAATATTGTGCTACTCCTAAGAAGCTTCTCAGTTCTGTAGCAGATTTGGGTTTAGGCCAAACTATAATGACTGCAACTTTAGAGGGATCTATCTTCAATTCACCACCCCCTAATATATGTCCCAAATAATTGAAATATGTTTATCCAAATTCACATTTTGAGAGTTTAACATAAAGTTTTTCTCTTTTCAAAACATCTAGTGTCTGCTTAACATGATTTAAATGTTCTTCCCACATTTTGCTAAATATAAGAATGTCATCCAGATATATAATAAAAAAATCATCAAGAAAAGGTCTAAGTACATCATTCATTATTCTCGTGAAAGAAGTAGGAGCATTAGTTAAGCCAAAAGGCATAACCACCCACTCATACAATCCTTTCTTTGTTTTGAAAGCAGTATTCCATGCATCTTGTTCTGCAACTCTGACCTCAGGATATCCACTATGCAAGTCTAACTTGAAGAAATAAATAGCTTCCTTTAACTGACCTAGTAGATCATCTATGCGTGGAAGGGGATAACGATTTTGACCATTATCTTATTCAGTGCTCGGTGATCAATGCACATTCTCCACAAGCCATCTTTATTCCTCACCAAAATGATTGGTGACCCACATGGTGATGTGCTAGGTCTAATGAATCCCTTATTCAGCAACTCCTACACCTGCTTCTTGTTTTTTTCATTCTCTAAAGTGGACAACCTATACATCCTAATGTTAGGAAATGGAGCATCTTTATGCAAATTAATATCATGCACTATTTCCTTTTTGGGTGGCAGACCTTTAGGTTCTTGAAACAAGACATCATACTCTGAAACAACTTTTTCTAAATCAGCTTGTTGTTTAGCATCACAACCCTCAAATACATTGGTTTTATCATGTTTCTTTTCCTTTACAACCATCAGCAAAAATGGTTTGCATGAATTTACAATTCGTTTCATCTACCCTGAGTTTATGAGAGTATAATTATTCTTGAGCTTATGAGCTCTTACAAAGTATTCGATTCCATCTTTAATGAGTAGATACTTGTTCTCAGCGCTAGAGAAAATAGCTTTTCTATCATAAAAGTAAGGACTTCCTAAAACAATTCCACATATATCTAGAGGAATTATATCTAACTCAACCTCATCTACAAATGCTGACCCAAAAGAAAACTTAAGTTTCCATTGTCTAGTCACTTGTAGTTGTGCTTTATCACTTAACCAACCTAATGGGTATGGTTTCTTGTGAGGTGTACTCAGTAATCCCAACTTCTTTACAATTGCGTCAGAAATTAAATTTACTTGTGAGTCACTATCAAACAAAGTATCAATATTTTGATGTTTGGAAACAAATCGAATATGGAAAAGCTCATGTGTTTTTCTCTCATTTTCTTAACCATTAATAGATTGTGCAGAATTACTAGTAGATGCTTCAGAATTTTTACCTCTTATACCTGTGGCTGCAATGGTTGTTTCATCTCCTAAGTCCGACCCCAAATCTTTCTGAATGGTTGCATCAGTCTTCTTCTTCTTGCCCTTAAAATTCTTAGGTCTCAGCTCCGGATGGCGAATACAACAATGCTCATCATCACGCCCATCCTTTTTACAGTGAGTGCATGAAGAGTTTGTCTTTTGTGCAATATTGACCTTCCTTTCTTTCCATTCCTATTTTCTTTTCTCCTTATTCTTGCTTGCAATGGGTTTGGATGATCCCCCAACATCTGTGTTCCCACTCTTTCCTCTAGCTTCTAGATGCGTAGCTTGAACAGATACTTCATCTATACTAGTGGAATTAAGCATGAGGATAGTGTGTCTCATGTAGCTATGTAGACCCCCTACGTACTTCAACAGAGTCTTGAGTGAGTCTAATGAAATTCCTAGAATTAACTCTCTCTTCCTAAATTCTTGAGTGTAACCCTGTACATTTTCCTCTTTCAATTGGCAAAGAGTTTGCTAGCTCATCATGGCTTGCTGCATGTAAGCTAGTGGATAGAACTATTTTTTTTTTATTGCAGAAACAAGTTCACTCTAGACAAAAAGAATCTTACCATGTTTCTTCATGTCAGCTTGTGTCCTGCCTTCCCACCATACCAAGGTAGTGCCTTCGAGGTGTAGGCTGGCCAGCTAAATCTTACTCTTGTCTGAGTCGATACTCTGCACTCTACAATAAACATCAATTTGTCTGATCCAATTATCCAGCTTCTCTATATTCAACTCTCCATCATATATGGGTAAATCAAATTTAACATCTAATTTAATCAAAGATGTCTTGTTTTTATGTTCAGGCTATTAGGAGGTGTGAGAAAGCTTTCTTCTTTCCCTTTCCCTTTTGAGTGGTCATAGAGGAGAGATTCCTCTTCTCCTTTATCTTGCTTGGAGCGTGATGAATCTTCATCTTTATGTTTCCTAAAGTCCTTTTACATTTCGTTTACCATGGACCTCATGGCCAAGAAACTATCTATGAATTGAGGGTCTGGCCCCAAGGGACTTTTCTTTGACATTTTCTTCTGAGGATAGACTCTTCCAATCTCCAGGTTAGTTTCAACCAACTCTCCTTCTCCTAAATCTTACTCTTATCTGAGTCAATACTCTGCACTGTGCAATAAACATCAATTTGTCTGATCCAATTATCCAACTTCTCTATATTCAACTCTCCATCATATATGGGTAAATCAAATTTAACATCTAATTTAATCAAAGATGTCTTGTTTTTATGTTCAAGGCTATTAGGAGGTGTGAGAAAGCTTTCTTCTTTCCCTTTCCCTTTTGAGTGGTCATAGAGGAGAGATTCCTCTTCTCCTTTGTCTTGCTTGGAGCTTGATCAATCTTCATCTTTATGTTTCCTAAAGTCCTTTTACATTTCGTTTACCATGGACCTCATGGCGAGGAAACTACCTGTGAATTGAGGGTCTGGCCCCAAGGGACTTTCCTTTGACATTTTCTTCTGAGGATAGACTCTTCCAATCTCCAGGTTAGTTTCAACCAACTCTCCTTCTCCTAATTTGACCTTTGATCTAGTTAGCATTGAACAAAAAAATCCATCACAAGCTTGTCTAACCTTAAACAACCTAGGAGCTCTGATACCACTTGATCTGAAAATCTTTCATCAATGAACTCAATTAATTAATGAAGGTATTACAGACCCATATGCTGGGGTGTGTCTATGTTATTTTAAGCAATGGATTGATCAGATTGCGAAATACACAGACATTTGTAAATAGTAAGAGAAACACATTAAGCAAATATAAAAACATAACAAATTTAATAAGGAGCTCACCCAATCCTCCTGGGTTACATCTCCTAGTCCAGCCTTCAGTGGTGACCTTTTCTACTGTGTCTTAAGAAGAGATTTTACAACAAGGAGCTCAATTTGAGTCTCACTTAACAGATGATGATCATTAGGGTAGTACATGGATCCCCCAATCCTCTAGAGTACACAAACTCCCCCTTATTGAATCTCGACCTCAACTGGTCTCAATGGTATGAGCCCAATTTGGTACTCAATACTAGACAAGTATACACGGAGGAGTTTCTTGAACCCCTCAAGCCCTCTCTAGAGTTCACAGACTCTTAGACTCTCTCTGTCTCTGTCTGCTCGATGTTGCCTTTGCTCTGCAGGTCAGCTCGGCTTCTCTATTCTTTGTGATTTGCTTCTTTCTCTACTTCTGTTTTTTTATGTTCTTTTTATGTTTGTGGCTTAAAGCCAATCTACTCCCTGAGTGTTCGTTTCCTCTTCCCGACTCTCTGGATCTCTTGCCTGTGTCCATTGGAATTATCCTACTCTGCGTCCTCATCGTTGTGTAACGCTGCACAGAGAGGTGGCCACTTATCGCCTTATGGACTAAGTGTCAATTTTTTTTTGAATGGTCATTATTTCCTTTGCTCCAAGAATTGCCCATGAAACTGATCCTTCTGCCAGCTCATTGGTCATGCCATACCTCAAATCTTTATGTGCGTTAGTCTATTTTCCCGTCGAATTTGGTCATCTGTTGGGTTAATTCTCCACCGTTGATCTGGAGCTTCTAGATCCTACGGTATCTGTCCATATCGCATGGGTAAGTTGCTCAATCGTTACTCACGCGATGTAAGTGGTTTTCTCTCTCATCCGCTGGACATGCATCGCTCGGTGTATGGCATCATGCTAAACTCAGCCAAACCCACTCACTGCTCGAAGTGCACGTGATATCCTACTAGTTTTGGGCACAGGGCCGACCTTCTGACATTTTCCACACGGTTTCCTTTTTTCCCTCATGACCGAGCGCTCAGGGCTTTCCTACTCTGATGGTTTTGTCCTGTGATATGCGATTAGCACTAATCATGTATCAGAAACTGCCTCTGTTTCTAGATTTGAGCTTCCGATTGAAAATTTGCATCCATGCGTGGTGTCCATGGGCCAACGGTCAACGCGCTTTCATCGAGTGTTCTTGTTGTTCCATGCAGGTCATAATTGCCATTGTCTAGAGGTCATTTCTGATACTTGTTATTCATAAGATTTCATCTGACATAATTTTGAAGCAGTCACGAGAAATGTTTAAGGATCCAATTTAGATCATTATCATAGTAAATATTTCATACTTTATAGATTTCCTACAGAAACTTATAATATCTGTGTTATCAGTCCACCATTCATCATTTGGTATTTTCATTCTGATCAATTTCTTGTACACTTCATCAACTTCAGTGTACTTTGCAAAGTTGGGTTGGACCGTGAATAGGTGTTTCACTTCATGTTCAATATAAAAAATATTTTCTAAACCATCATAAAGCACTTTTCCTATAGGTAGTGTTTTTTTTGTAGAAGAGTTGGCTTGACTTCTGCTTGTTTGTGCAGTTTCTCAATGTAACCATCATGGATCATTAACTTGTTATTTATGACCAGTGGGCTTGGAAGGCCTTTGTTTCTTAGAATGCCATATTTTAACATAAAATCATCTATGTCCTCCTAAATACTTTGACATTTTCTTTCCAAATTAAGCATCAAGTTCTTTTTAATAAGAACTTTCTTAATTTCCACGATGGTGGCAGTTCTATCCTCAATTTCCAATTGCTCCAGTTGGTGCCTATTTCCACTATTCAGAAAGTTAATCAATTGGGTTACCTCTTCAAGTTTCTCTCCCAATTCCTCTCTGGTTTTCTGTATGCCCTCCATAGCTATTTTAACTAGCTTAGTCTGTTCAAAAATAATTTGGATTGAAGGCCAAATGTCATTGATGGAATCAATGATATTGGCCCATAAGATATCTTTAATATCTCTCAAAGGTTTTTCTAATGTTAAGTCCTTTTCTAGGATTTTGATTCTTTCTTCCATCGTTTTGTTTTTCCTTTCTTCTTCTTTGTTCTGAATTTGTGCAAGCTCATAATTGGTTTCTAAGCTTGACATTTGTTCTTTAAGTTTCTTCAACTCAGTTCCCTGGATACTCATTTGTTCCATGGCTTTGATTATCTCATCTGTCTTTTCTAATGCTGACTCTGTGCTGGCTGGTGTACCTAGAGTCGAAGTGGTCCCTGTTACTAGCAGTGCTGTGACTAGTGGCAACATTGGTGCCAATGCAGTTGCCAGAGTAGAAGGCACAACTATAGAAACTGTGGGAATAACAGTCTGAGAAGTGGTCAACTCACTTTTCTTGGACTGTATTGCTTTTTCCAGTTTGTCCTCAGTTTCCTTTAGCTATTCATTTAGTCTTAGGACCAAGTCCATAAGTTCTTCCTCCTTTTTGCTTTCTATAATTTCAGCAGTTTGGGGATGATGGAGTGGAGGGATCTTAAGCTGTTTTTTCAAGGCAACAATGTCATCATTCTTCCTTTTAATTAACAGTTTAGCTACCTTCATATCTTTGGGATCATGTCCCAATTCTATTATCAGATCTTCTAAAGCATTTATTCTTTTGTTCTTAGCTTGAGAGGAAGCTTTTTCTAATTGCAGCTGTGTAGCAGTGCTATGTAATGAATTTTGCAGTTGATGGGTTGCCATGGCTTTGCTAGTTAAAGTAGAATAAACCATTTCCCGAGTCTGCTTATGTAGTTCTATTTGGTCAATAGGATGAATATCCTTTGCCAATACTTCAAAATCAGTTTTAAAGTAATCTGCCATGGATTTTGGCCTGTTGTATAGTGGACTTGAGGAAACTCATCTGCATTTTCCTTCCTTCATGTCAAATGCTGACATGAATCTGGTCTGGTTGGTTGGGGCCATTTTGAGGTAATGGGCATAAGTTTGTTCTTTCAATGTCTCATTCCTTGCTTTTGTTTCTTTATACTTACCCTTGATATCTAGGCTCTTTTCAAAGGAAGCCTAGAAGGATGACACCTCAATGCTCTGTTGTCTCTCCAATACTTGCATATGTGAAGTAGATGGGGTCCCACCTGTTGGTAGTTAACGAACATTAGTAATATGTGTGATTTATTATTATTATTTATAGTATTAATATCGATAATGCTCATGTTATTAATGTTCAATGTTAATTTCAGTCATATTAATATTAATGTACCACAATTTTAATAACACTGAAAAGTAAGATTTTTTTTAGTTAACGAATGTTTCGTAGTATGTGTGATTTATTATTATTATTTTAGTATTAATATCGATAATGTTTTAATGTTAATTTAATTTATATTAATATTAATTGTATTATTACTTATAATGTTATTAAAGTTATTAACTATAAAATCTTTTTAATGTTAATATTTATTTTAATTTTAATTCTTATTTATTGTTTTTTAGTATTATCTAATATTTAAATGTTTCAATATTTATTTTGTAATATAATTTTTATAATTTATTTTAATATTAATTTTATATTATTTTAATTTTATATGGTTAGTAAAATAACTTAATAATTTTAAAGTTGTTGGACAAGCAATTAACAACGTTACAATGTGTTAGACAATAAATGATATGACAATTTCATGAACTATAAACAATAATAAAACATGATGAATAATAAACATTATCATGACGAACATTAAATGCCATTACAATGTGACAAATACCAAACAATATCACAATGTCAACAACAATGTCACATGTTATAAATAATCAATATTATCGCAATTTGTAAAGTCACAAATGATCCTGTAATGTGGTGAGCAGTAACATCATCACCACGTGACCAACAATGTCAACAACAATGTCACATGTTATAAATAATCAATATTATCGCAATTTGTAAAGTCACAAATGATCCTGTAATGTGGTGAGCAGTAACATCATCACCACGTGACCAACAATATAACTAGAATAACTTTAAAGTTGTTTCCAATGTTGCAAACAACAAACAACATCACAACCTATTAAGAAACAAATTGCGTTGCAATGTGAGAGAAAATAAACACCATTGGAATGTGCCAAACAAAAATCACCATCACAATGTGAAAATAGATATTTTTCATCATATTGTGACAAACAATAAAAGCCATTGCAAAGTTACAAACAACAAATAATGTCACCGTTTGACAAACAATGTCTTATCCTTATGAATATTCATTATTGTCCCAATGTGCAGAATAAGAAATGATGTTGCAATGTGATAAAAAAAAATGTCATCACAATGTGGCTATAATATAAATTTAATAATTTTAAAATATTTGGAATGTGTCAAACAACCATTGATTTTCTAATGTGAGAATAATATCACAATGTTATGAATAATCAACATTATCACACTGGAAAATAAAAATGACCTCACAATGCGATCAAACATAAACAATACCATAATGTGACCAACAATAAATATCCAACCATAAATATCATGGCAATGTGCCAAACAACATATAACATAAACTAATGTCATATGCATCATAATATGGGTTGATGATGCCAAGCTTTCCCAAATTATTCTTCAGAAAACGATTTTCATTAAATACAAAGTTTACACCGTCATCCAATGAAATTGGAATCTGATTTATAAAAAAAATAAGCCTCTTCATATTTCCTCCACAATTGATAACTAAACAGCTAAACTTGGGTTTTAATAGTATCATTGTGAAGTCTTAACAACCAACTGTAATCATTCACCATACTATGTTCCAATGTTTTATTTTACATGATGTAATACTTTCTTTCCCTTATAAAGAATAACTGTGGGAAAGAGTAGCAAAATGGTTACTTGGAATATGAATAAGTAAGTTGTCACATATGTAGCACAGACTTTAGAATGATTTTTAGTTCGGCAAGAAGAAGGAAAATTTGTGTTCTCTCTGGGCCCGTCACGCAGTGGCAAAAAATGAGAGAAATGTATGTAATTGGACCGGGTAATAATATCTCGCTCAGAAACGTGGTTCTCAAAGTATTTCGAAATCACGAGAAGTACGTGACATACCCATCCATTACTTGGAACACTCAGGGCAGACAGATACTTGTAACTTATATTTGGCAGATCGGTTGGGTTGTTACAGTCAAATTTCTCCAATACACTGAAAGAAAAGAAATAGATGGAGAAACAGAGGTGCTATCAATCCATTTATTTTGTTGCTACGAAGAGCAATCTACCCTGGGATGGTGAAACGGCATCAACTCCTCTGAGTTTAAGTTGATTGTTGATTTTTTTGGGAATTGGATAGACATAGGCACCAATATTCGTCGGATTCACAAATATTCAGGAAATCAGCAATCCGACATAAATATGGCCCATAAACTCCTTACTTCTCCTTACTTCCAGAAAAGCAACAAATTGATCCAGCCAATTACATGTCTAGCCAGCGCACTATGCAAAGGGTTTCCGGTGACCCGGGAATCAACATAGAATCGGAAATTTTAAGATTGCAAATTGAAAATGTTAAACTTAGTCTGGTTCTCCGTGGTCTCTGCATGGATCCAGAACCCACTATGGACCATTCATTGTCTTGTCTCATTCATAACCGGTGGTCATTAATTTTATTTCACTGCAGCATTCCTTGTATTGTGTTTCGTGGCATCCATTCTCCTGAGAGCGCTCCGTGGACGGTGAGAGGTAAAAGCATGCCATTAGATAGGCAATAATCAGCTTTACCCTCCTATTCGTCCAAAAAAAATTGTTATGTTCCGTCAAAGTTCAGTTTTGTCAAACTATTCGTAGAGAAAACATAAGTAGGCCCATGTGCACCATATCTGCAAAATATTACCAAAGCGTCTGACATGGTAGTTGTAAAGTGTTTAGTCCACTGGAAGAGTCCAGGAGTCTAGGTACTTCAAGAATTTTTGCAACTTTTTGAAGGATTTACGGTTGAGTTGGCAAGGAGTAATTCCTTTATGTGCAGCAGTATAATACAAATATTCCCGTTATATCTATAAACCATATAAAAAAAATGACTCGCTAAGTGCCCTAGGATGAAAAGCATTTCAATTCGAAAAAAATTAGACATTATATATTTTAAACATTTAAATATATAATTTATCGATGTGATCTCTATATTTTAAGTTTATTTTTTTTCATTGATTTGAAATTTAAATAATTTTAATTATATAAACAATTTATAATTTATAATTTATAATTTATTATCTTCACAATACTAATTTCTTTTCAAAACTCCAACTATATTTTTTCAAATTTAAAATCCTTTTTTTAATTTTAGATTTTATTTAAAAAAAATTATTGTTAATACATAGGTAAAAATTAAATATATTTCTATAAAATTTTCTTATGTACATAAAAATCAATTATTATATATATAAAAAATAATTATTTTTATAAAATTTATTCAACTTCAAAATTTCGATTTTGCCTTCTATCCCGCGGTAATCTGCATCTATTTTTGTTTAGGAATTACAATTTTACTATTCGAATTTGTATAGAATTATTCGATTATTTCATAGAATTATTCGATATACAAATCGAATTTCCTTTTTCCTCTGATTCAGGCGTATTTGGTCACTGGGACTCAGTGTACAGCTACTAATAACTTCTTCCACCATTTTACCCAATGGCTATCACTTTTTTGGATTTTTTTTATCATTTCATGAAATGGTTATCACTATTTTTCGAAGGATACTGAAGCAGTATATATCAATCTTTGCATTTAAACAAGTACAAAAATAAAAAGTTGATATATATTACCCAGTACATTAATGGAACTCTAACTCCAAAATATATTGAATGTTACTTGGGGTTAATGGTGTGCAATGCATTTCATTTAAGGCTGACGTGAGCGGACAGTTTAGCGGTCCTTTCGGTGAGTGTCCAGCACGAATGTTCGATGAGATGAATTTTTTTGGAGTGGTTTAATTAGTCAGAGGGGATAGATTGTTAAAAGTGGTTGGAATTTGCGTAAAAAAGTTTCAAACAATTTTGTAGAAGCAGTGTTTGAATTGTGTTTTTGATGGTGGAAATGGATTTAGCTTTATCAAAAATGTCTAGAACACTTAAAATTTTAAACTTTAACAACTATAACTTGGATTTGCAAAAATGGTTGCCAAATTTTCCCTAAATATGACTGGAATTTCCAAAACTTTCTGGGCAACTCTTCCGCCTCGTTCCACTATGCAGAATTTTTTTTTGTTTGTAAAGACGGTTACTATTCAGTGTGGGAGAATACTTCTCCGTCGCTCTTCGAATTTTTTTTTCCTTTTTCTGCTGCATAATCTTTAAGAGGCCACCGGCCTCTGTCTTTTGAAGTAGACTTATTATCAACAATTGTCTGTTTAGCCATATATTTTTTTTTGTAACTATTATTGTTTTAAAGAATTAAACGTTACAAAAACTATTATTTCACACTCAAACCCGTTCCATGCATGTTTTAAAAATCGCAAGCACCTCAACAATGACGTTTATTTCACTTTCAAACATGGTCTGTGTATGTTTTCGAAATTGTAAGCACGGCCAAGATAAAAGACATGGTAGGGTTGTTGACGAGATTCTCGTCGAGGGTCATGAACTATGAGTGTTATCATAGTGGTCCCCCGCAAGTGTTGTTTTGCTTCTCAAAAAACCAACCAGACAGCAGTTGTTGTGAGTGCATGTGATAAGATTTCAACGCACAGATTCAAGTGATTGCATTTGAAAAGACACTGGAGACTGCATTTTTTGACTGCTAGCTCCAATTCTATAAATGGAATCCCACGAGGACTGGACCATCTGGAGAAAAGTCATTTTCTCTGCTTGACATAGCAGGTCTATTCATGCAAAAAGTTTTTTTTAAGATTCTACATGTGTGGTGGCCTAGTTTGTCTGTTGCTTTCATGATTCTTTTATTTAAGGTGCGCGAATGAAGGTTTTTTAGTTCACTTTGATTATATGAGAACTTTGAAGGAAAAATTCTTCCGACCGGGATGAATTAAAAGCAATGTCTATGAAATTGTAAAATATAATGGCGCTTTCCTTCATTTAAAAAGTGCTCTCATTAAAATTATAAGAAACAATTTGGAGGCAAGATTCTCTCAACGGAATAAATAAAAATCATTGTCTATGAAATTGAAAAAATCTTCCTATGATCATGCTGATCCTGATTATGTTGTGAAGGTAATCAAAGATCTTGATTATGTTGTTATGCAGCTAATGAAAAATATATCTTCAGCCGAGACAAGACCGGTTCATTATTATAATATTGCCAAATTGTTGTAAATTGTAGGGTTATATTGTCGTGTAAGAGGATATGCATTTGGGTAATTATTTAAAAAATTTAGATGTGTTTTAAGTCCGGTATATTGATTAAAAATTGGAAAGATTCTTTTAGAATTTGTTCTGGCATATAAACGTTTTTGAATGATCTTTGACTTGTAAAGTGATTCCAATGGAATCTTGACTCGTTATAAATACTTTGACTGATTTAATTTGGTACATGAAAAATACTTGGTCGAGCATGTAAGATGCAGATATAGATTTTGCGTATTTCCTTTGAACATGCACATTTCCTCTGAAGACTTGACCTACTCCCTGTTTCTTTGGAAGAAGGTTAATGTACGAGGCCGTAAATCTATCCAAAAACAGCCTAGCATATGAAAGAGTATGGAAGTAGATATGAGATGCTTTATTTATGGAAGTTGATTTAAAAATATTTTTTTAATGAAAGTAGATATGAGATGCTTTATTTATTTACGATGCACATTAAAATGTTTTTAAATTATTTCATTATTTTCTTTCGAATGTTCTTTGTGCACCCTAAGCCTCGGAGAATCTGTGATAGATTAATATTTCCCAACTAATAACTGATTGAGCTCACGAGGCTTCAATTTTCGGTGTTGATTGGGACTGTTGCAGCCGAAATCTGTATAGAGCCAACGGGTAACACAATGGCCGACCAGTAATCAAATTTGAAGGGCAGGTCTTAATTTAATTTAGAAGGGCACACATTTAGGTTGCACTTCTATAATGAAAAGCATTAAAAAAAAAATTCAATTGACAATAATAAATTATTTTCAAATTTTTTTTTATTTTTTCACAAACAAAAAGATACTACTATGTCAAAGGCTGCATTAGTAAATGAATTACTCGTGATTGAGAAATGTAACCACATAAGATCATATTGCACAGGCCTTGAACTCAGCCACAATTGAACCAACTATAGGGACAAAATCATAGTTGGGAAACTGCATATGAGTACAAAAAATAAACATATATACATAATTACAACTTAATGAAATTGAAATAAAAATAAATATACGAAGAAACAAAAATACTTATATTAAAAATATATGGAAGGTCTCAATTATAAAATTAAAAATAAATTCTAGCTTATATAGGAAATATCAGTGTAATTCTAGCTTATAAACTTCAAATTTGACCAAATCACTATTCTATTGTCTATTAAAACTCTTTTTAAAAGCTGAGACTTCCAATATTTGCACATCTGAAATTATTGGAACTACAGTCCCTGTACTCGCCCCAAAATTGATCTAAGATAGTTTTTCTTTCAGTTATAAAACTTTGACAGTGGTGGTCCTCCAGCTTAACATATCTTGTGCAATATCTTGCAATGATTACATTCAATATGTGTTAGAAAAACTGAACATACAAACTTGAAAAATATGATTATGCTTTCATTTACGAAAGGCAAATGGTATAAAACTAAAAAAAATCGCTTACTAAAATGGTTCATTCAAGTGCTCGATAGAGTAAGACAATGATGGTAATAAACACTGAAACTTACTAGTTCTTTCAATCTATTTTCATAGTGGAAGAGGTTTTCGAGTTTTCATCTCTTTCCATTCATCATAAATAGCATTCCAATATACCTCATTTAAAGCATGAGGTGCACTAAGAGAGATAAACATTAACATATCCAATGTTTTTAAAGAAAGCCTTGACCTATCCTCATTTTTTATTTGATTTAATTTCGAAAAACCTCTTTCACAAACTACTGTACTAGCCGGAATAACAAGAATTGCTTGCCATAGTTGCCTTAAGCATTGAAATCCTTCAAACCATTCAATTTCACCTCCACATAGATCCCATGCTCCAAACATATGCTTTTTTGGGTAAGATTTATACATAGTACATATAAATTCATCCATTTCACCCATACATTTAATGTTGTCCACAAAAAGCAAGCCTCCAGCACTAAATTTTTCACATAAACATGTCAACCATCTTCTTGTTTGAGAGTCTCTGTCATTCATATCCTCATAATAATTACGAGGACTAAAAAACTTAGCTACATTAAAAATAGGTAAATCTGTGAACCTTGCATTTAAAGAGTCAATCACCTTCATTAAAAATCCTTTCCCAGCGTAATGCAGTCATCTAGTGTCCATGATCTTTGTGACTTTGGCAAACTCTCAAACCTCAATTCATGTACATGTACTATACCTGTGCAATCTGCAAACTCAAGAGTTCCTTGTTGTGTTTTATTTAAGAAGGATGATGTATGCATTGCACCTGCCCCAAATGTGCCTCTTAGAAATCGCTTATGAAGCAAGCTAATAGTGATATCCAAAGCTGTTCCAATAGATGTAATGTCAACATGATCCTCTTGAAGCTTTTGATTCAGCTTATTTAATTCAATAAGCACATTTGCAAGTAAGTGGATGCAAAATTGAACTTGAAATATTGTAGCCATCTCATACATTTTTTTCTCCACTAACTCCCAGTCCCTTAACAAAGCAGGCATGAGCTTAACGAGTCTTTCCATGACTTTTCCTCTAGAAAGCCATCTAATATGATGAATTTGTAACACTTTTAGCCTTGTGATTTGAAATGACTCCATTAGCTCTTTCAATTCTCCATGTCTTTTAGTAGATTTCCCTAACCATGAATAGATCTTGTTTGCAAACTTATCAATAGCTTGCAACTCTTCAAAATAAGATGAAGCATCATTAGCTACTAATTCTTCTCGATGAGCTATACAATGGATATCTACTAAATGAGGGGCATATCGACGAAGCTTAGTAGATAAACCTTCACGAATGCCCCTCATGGATGATGCTCCATCAGATCCAAATCCAACTAAATTTGTCATGGATAGATTCATGTCTGCTAAGAGAAATGTCACAACATCATACATAGACTGTGATGTTCCATCCCTAATTTGTAGCAATTGTATGAATTTTGTAGCACATGGACCTCTTCCTTCATTGGTCAAATATGTAATATAAATAATCAAATGTTGCACCATAGTCCGATCAGTGCTTTCATCAACTAAAAGTGAGTAATATGGACTTTGGAAAATTCATCCTTTAATTTTTTCCAATATACCTCCTTAGCAGCTTCTAGAAAGTCTTTTCCAGATGTTGTATTTGTATATGATGAGTATTCATGTGTTAGAAGCATGTGAGGAGTGTTTTTATACCTATTCAAGTCACAAATTGGCTTATATACTTCCAAAGGTAAATCATGTATTGCAACAAAATACATGTTCTCAATAACTGATATAATTCTCTCTTTCTGAGCATCAACCATTAGTTCTACATGTTTTGTAATTGGAAGAGTATGCCGTTTGCTTTCTCCCTCTACAAGTTGCAAAGAAAATTTATGAGCCTCTGATGTTGCATGGATATTTAAAGCACTAACTTGAAGGGTTGTGCTTCCATCTTTAGCAAATGGAGTTTCCCTTTTAAATTTTACACACCATGAACATTTTATCCTTTCAACACCATTAAAATCTTTTACAGCATAAGCCCATGGAAATCTCAACTTCCATTTAGACTTGAATGTTGTTTTGTACCTCTTGGATGTTGGTTCCTCTTCAAGAAGTTCTGCACTATCTGATTCATGGTCCTCATCCACATGATCATATACTTCATTTTTAGAAATATGTGGTTGATTAGAACATTGAGAGATACCAAATGCATCAAAAAGTGAAAGTTGTTTCAGATCCTTTTTTAGGCGACCAAGAGGTGGCATTTTATACCTATAGTCAACAAAACAAGAAATATAAAAATACATAATATTATTTGAAAAT